>CM076978.1:17850302-17915302 GCA_039105355.1 Benthosema pterotum
CATCTTTTATTTTCTCTAATAACGACCTAAAATATGAACCATGGTTGAAAAAATAAAACTAAAGTTGTCCTTTAACCTCTGGCTATAACTCTGCATCTCTTAACTGCTATGGCTTGTGGCGACTGACCCCCCCTACAGGATCAATGAAGGTATCCAGCTGTCTTAATGTACGGATCCTATCCTTCCTGTGCCAGTGCACCCTAATGACACTGGCATGTGTAGAAGTAAACTGTGCCAGCTCAGACATACATGATTCCCTTGCTGAATGTAGAATGTAGACCTAATTGGGTATAAGTAAGTCAGCTTCCCTGCAGTCTGTGATCTAAAAGCTTAGATCAACATTGAAAACGCAGACACAAACCACCGACCTGACTACACACAACGGCCATTCGGTTGGCGCATCCTTACATTGCTGATATTTTTAAAAAGTTGGTTAACCAGATGCAACTCTTTGAGAATGTAAAAATGAAACCATTTCATTTGGTTTCATTTTTACACCCTCAAGAGTTAAAATATTCATCATCTAAATTAGCTCACATCTACACAATTAAAAATCCAGCCTGGAATTGTGGATATAAGCAAAATAAATCTTTAGTTTTGGGGTCTCGTCTGTGGGGCTAAAATGTGGTCTGTGACTCCGTGGCTCAAGTGCTGAATAAATAGTGAGCCCTGGTATGAAAACCGTTGAAAACCACTGCTATAGGGATTCATGTGCTGCAATGGCTCTGTTTGAACCCCATATTCCGTCCGTTCTTGGGACCCTGGAAAACGTGCTCGTTTCTCAGCCCTCGTTGACACTGCTGAATGCGTCCCGTCATTAACTCGGCAATGAGGAGGTATACGACTTCCTCTGACAGCAGGCTCCAATGGGCGCCATAAAAGAACCTTAAAGTTCACACCAGGCAACACTGTCATGTTACTGACTTGTCAAGGTCAAGACTGGTGTCGAGAGAACGTTTACAATGGGAGACAAGTACGTGTTGCTGTTTGGATGGAGGTGGTCTCATGCGGAGGGGTTTACTATGAGCGAACAGGCATGGGTTCAGTGACTCGCTTACGAAGACTTTGACGGTGATTAGCTGCAACAGAAACCTCAAATATGGGAACATTAAATCGGCTCCCAAGTGAAACACAGACAAACAGGTAAGCCTTAAGCACTTACTAAGTCCTTTATAATGTCATCGTAAGGGATGAAGAATAGGGAAAATAGATTATCTGCTATATTAGTTATTCCATGTATTATATTTTAAAGGGATGCAAAAAATAGGTATGCTGGATTGACAGTGAGTGGTTAGAAGGAGGGATGAGTCCTTTATCAAATCAACCCCAAAAATGACAAACACAACCATTTACACCACATGACACTAGTACGATAGTACAGTACAGTAGGCCTACAGTACAATACATGGCGGTACGGTACAATTCGTTGTAGCAAAAATACAGCATACAACGTAATTCCCATAGTTGCCATGTTCACATCTTTCCAACCAAAGTTCTGCATATTGCAGGTTGCCAGGTTTCCTTTGCCACGCACTCTTGCGTGGAAATATAATGCTATGACATTAGCTACCGGTATAAATGTCTTTTACAGTTCTTACATCATCATGAACCCATCACCTAAAACAGACAATCGGAGTACCCCGAGGGATGACATCCGCGGACCACGAACCACTGAACACCGACTGCGCACCAATCACTTAACTTGCACCCGCTCCGCTCACACAATAAGAAAAATACCGTAATAGTAATAATAATGTGTGTGTGTGTGTGTGTGTGTGTGTGTGTGTGTGTGTGTGTGTGTGTGTGTGTGTGTGTGTGTGTGTGTGTGTGTGTGTGTGTGTGTGTGTGTGTGTGTGTGTGTGTGTGTGTGTGTGAAAAATCAGCATATGAAAAATCTGTTAGCCTCAGTCGACCACGCTCCTCTAACCTTTAGGGCAAAAATCTGATTTGGGCTGCCAGCCTGTGTGCCAGTCTGTGCACATGCACTACAGTGTTACATTACAAACAGAAAGCCTGCCAAGCGGATTGCTTCGTCTCTCCTGTGCCAGGAGGCCATAATATCACTGACACTGCTGTCCTACAAACCCTACACTGACCCCATTCTTCTCACAACCGACAATGCTCTCGTAACACAGCTCTCTCCTGCACATTAACACACTCTGTGATGATTTACCCCTAAAGACAATGCAAATGGAGACAAATGGGAAAAAATACTCAATTGTTTTACTTAGTAAAAGTATCAATAGGTCAAGGAAGACAGGAGTTATCGTATCATCCTCATCCTCGGTTGCAGGTGGGTTACCTGGGAGTTCAACTCATTCCTCTGCATTTAATGCCTGGATCTGAATGTCAAATATATGTAGCCTAGTAGAAGTAAAATATGTGTTATTGGAAAAGTAACATACAAATACATATTTTTTATACCACTGCTTGTAACATGCTCTCTCCTGCCCAGTAAAACACATTTAACTAAGTCGAAAACCTTGCAAACAGAGCCAAACAGACCATTACGGCTACACATCATATAGAGTTAGGGATTAATTTCAATGGAAATTGCTCAGTAGCTACTTGCAATCGTAAACCCCAGGTGCACAGGGTTTCCTTGTTATACATCCAGGGGCGCCTGTAGTTCCAGGTTTAACCACTACAGAGATGATCTCACAGGGAAGCCTTAGTGGGAGCTTGAGAGACACATCTCTATGTTTGACTGAAATTTGGTTTAATGGTTTGCAGAATTACAGTACATTTCAAGTACAACTCAATACAAAGACTTAACTGTGAGTGGGACGACACCATAAAGCATTTCAACTTGTTGACAATAGGGCCCAGTGAACCACTATAATAGAGGCTCAGTTCAGCTCCACTCTGATATGCCCTCTGCTCTTGTTTTAACCTTTGACCCCTTTATAAAGGTCTGCCATGTAAACACACTGCATGAACTCCCTAGAGAGAGAGAGCTCAGGAGAGAGTAGACTTTTGAGAAATACAGAATGACTCTCTCTCTCTCCCCCTCTCTCTCTTGCGCACGCGCACCCACGCACCCACGCACACACACACGCACGCACACACACACACACACACACACACACACATAAACAGAGAGATGGACAGGGCCGGTCGCAGTGTGTTTACATCAGCTCCAGTCCAACATAAACACCATGGATGGTATCTGTCACCACAGACCAGCAAGAGGTGCTGCCCCAGTTTCAACTGTTTACTGGTTCCAACATGACATAACGTTTCATCATACAGCCGCCACAATACTCATCTCTGTGTCCAATAAAGACTGACATGTTCTGATGAACAACTCCATTCCATTGGTCAATCAATCCACTGTATTCAGGCTTAGATCACCACACATTTAAGTTGCGATTTATTGGTATCAATGTAACATTTCTTTTCCTCTTTTCATTTTTCTTGTTTTTATGAATTAGTTTGGGGCCACTTGAAAAATCTTCACAGACGACCAGCAGGCCTCGACCCACAGATTGGGAAATGCTGATCTACAATATCACACGGTTGTAGAACAGCTGGTGAAAAGCAGCTGTTTCACGGGAGGAATACTATGGCCCCGGCTTCCCTCAAACAACCGGCAAGGGATTATTTATTTTCCGTCTCGTTTCCTTCATCCGCATCTTTCTGCATCCCTCTTGGTCTGATCCACATAACATCTCTCAGCCTTCAACTGGACGTGATCCAAACAGGCGTCTTCACTCCGCATACCGCGTGTGTTCAGATACAGGTATTGGGCGAGGTGGGAAGGGAAACTGAGGAACTTCAGTGCTATCAAAGACACCATCCCCTGACCATGGTCTCAAACATTTTCATGTTAAGTGCCCCGAAATTGTGGGGGCCACAGACACTGTCACATTTTGTACAAGACACTCTCCGGATAATGGGAGCCTTCCTAATAACAAGCTGACCAACATGGCCAGCCAAGCACAGTAAGGTCATTGGAGACAAACAAATGAGACTTCAGGACATATACAACCGCTACATAACTAAAAAGGCAACACAGTCCCCCTCACTCATCATTCCAGCTGTTGCCATTAGGCAGCAGGCTCTGTGTCCCACTAGAGACAAGAGGCTACAGGAAAACATGCATGACCTCTGTGGCTAAGACATGACAGGAATGACTTTGAATAAATCATATACTGGTAGACAGTAGGCACAGGCATCTGTACATTTCCTCCCTCAACAAAGGAAACGTCATATTGCATATAAAAAGAAACACCAAGGGTGGTTTCTCAATATGCATAGTAATAGTTGTCAACATTTGAATACAGTTTGGGATACTTTACCCACCTCTGATGCTTTTTAAACACAAAACCTGTACTGGACTGGACTGTATGCTGCATCACACAAAATGACAACTGTACCCCCGTTTTGCCACATTGTGTGTCCTGTTATGGGTTGTTACCAATAACAAGAAAAAAAAAGGTTTACAGTCAATTTAAGGGGTAATAAAGTCATCCATGTTCTAGCATCGGAGCCCTCAGTGTGCGAGTGTCATTTAGTTTTATTCTCGTTACCAAATACAAAACTATGCAATGTTGGTTTGATTGTTTAGATTGATAGAGGCTGTTTTCTATCCCCCTCCTGTTTTCATTGGCAGTGAGACACATCCTGGTCCAGATGCTTCCTGCTCTGTGCTGGCACAGCAGTAAAACAGAAGGTCTGCGGCCTGCGATAGGACTAGTGTCCATGTGGCACTCATCTGGACACACTGCTGCTATGAAAACTGTCCATCATGTTGAATAAGAAGCTGTGTCTAGGGAGCATGGAGTGTAGAGCGCTTCATCTAAACCATGTGAGGAACCGTTAAAACAGAAGACACAATGCCTGATTTATACTTGGTTGCGTGCCATGTTTTCATGCCGAAAATAGCGGATCTACAAATGGACGCATGGCGTCAGTTCATGCAGAGCACGGCAGTCACACGCGCCCCAGCTGTAATCAGCTGTCAAGCATGCTGATTGCTTTCAATCAGCCACTCTTTTTTTGCACACCAATCACACCTCGTTCCATCAACAAGACAGAATGAGCCAACATCATTATCTCTGCTATTATCTCTGCAGGAAGAAAGGAAGAGAGGAAGGGGCTCCACCATGATTTTGACTTTTTTTTTTTTTTACTGTTTCAAGATTGTGGGTGTTTTACCAAAAGTCGTTCATGAAACAGTCAGATCTTCATTGAGGAAGCTGTGATTTTCTGAATTGGCGTGTCTGAACAGTCCCTCTCAGATTATTTCCTAATTGATGTCACTCCTCAAGGCCGTAGGCAGAAAATTATCAGTGGTGCGGCATTCATGTTTTCAGGGGGGGCAATATTTTTCAAAGTTCCCCACCAAAGTTGCATATTAAGCACACACTCACATGCTCAAAAACACACTAATTGGAGAAAATGGCTACATGTATGTGCTCCAATTATACAGCAAATAAAGACTATATTATACTCAACAGAACAAATAAACATACAGTCATAAAACACGATTGCATCCCGCAACAACACAATGAGCAACTCCATGGGGAAGGAGGGAGGGATAGAGAACGTTGTTATACAACCACTAACCAGCAACAAATAGTTGAGCATATACTGTATATCTCCACGGCAGGAGGAAAATGAGAAAAGGCTATGCATCAACCAACAACAATAACATTTAGTCGGTCATTTTTGCCTTCATTCACTTCATTTATGGTCGGATTGCAGTTGTGGCCTGCCAAATAGCCTTAAGCCAGGGGTCTCAAACTCAATTTGCCTTGAGGCCGCTAGAAGCAGAGCCTGGTTGAGGCCGGGCCGTAGCCGCAGCTCGCCACATGGACCAACGTTTTTTGCCATTTCAAGCCTATTTTTTCCACCAATTTCACTTAAATTTAGGGTTACAAGTAGGCGACCAGATTCAAACTCACCAATGTGGGATAAAGAGTGTGTACATATGAAGTGTTGTCACACAAAATATAACAAACATTTCTACAGTATAATAGCATTTCTATTCCTTCCTTCCTCTTCATATACCACTGTGCTATCCGTTTCATTCAGTAGCATATAGGACTATAAAGATAATAACTGTAATTGAACACTATTATATTAACTATTTACTGGACAATACAAACTACAAACAATACACCTGGACAAAATAACTGGACCAGCCAACCCAACAGCAAAGGGGCTCTAATTTGACTATGATGGCATGAATTACAACCAATAAGGAACCAATAATGAAATGTTTACTTTATCAATGTATATTCCTCCTAACTACAGCAATTTTGAACTTATACGGCCACGACAAAGCACTACCATAAAATAAATAAAATGAAAAATATAGTTTGTCAGTGTCACTGAAAAACGAGTCTTGCAAACATGACACTAGAGTAGACCATCAGAATCGCCACTTAAAGGGGTGTTACACTTTCAAAAAAACTTTTGGTCAATTTATGGTCTACTCAGCCTCATGTGAACACACCAGACAGTTTATAAGTTACTCCTTTCAGTATTTAGATATTTGATGTTCATTTTAGCACCTCCAGCTCCTTCCCATAGAAACCCATTATAACTTAAAACTCCATTTTAACCATGACAGATTATTCGAAAACAACCAATTTTTTTTCTGGTGACTGATATTGTCCTCGGAATACGTGAGAGGGCCGTGGAATTTCATTTACAGTTTTTATTGATTTTTAAAATATTGTTTTATTCATTTGGGTAGGCCTTCCCAAATATGGAGGCGGCTACATTTTCCAAAACAATATTTAAAAAATAAATAAAAACTGTAAATGAAATTCCACGGTCCTCTCACGTATTCCGAGGACAATATGAGTCACCAGAAAAAAGATTGGTTGTTTTCGAATAATCTGTCATGGTTAAAATGGAGTTTTAAGTTATAATGGGTTTCTATGGGAAGGAGCTGGAGGCGCTAAAATAAACATCAAATATCTAAATACTGAAAGGAGTAACTTATAAACTGTCTGGTGTGTTCGCATGAGACTGAGTAGACCATAAAATGACCAAAAGTTTTTTTGAAAGTGTAACACCCCTTTAACTATCAGCATTGATCTCCCAATAGTTGTCATGTTTTACACGTGTCTAAAAGGGCTTTTATTTATTTGCGCTGGCCTCTTTGAAAACTATAGCCCCGTTGTGCGATCTCTCGATGGCAATGCTGTCTGCAGTGGTCACGCAACAGAAAATACTATCCAGCACGTTCGGTTTCTGACCCCCCAATGTCGCAACTCTACTAGATGGCATGATTCTACCCAGCGCAGCCTGGGTAGAGTAGCTATGTAAGCCTGGAGTACAGACAGAGCAACGCTAACACCGTTCACTGCATGGACCAAGGGGGACAACAAACAGCTCATTTGAGGCTACTCACCACAGCTCGACGTGCTGCCTTATAAGCCATGCATCCGCCCGTATCGGGATATAGAAAACGGCTCTGCTGTCATTATTTACCAAACCGAACGCAGTCCTTGGTAAAAAGGCAAAGTTTTCTTTTCCCTACGTGTTTGTAAACAAGGAGCGGTGGACGCCATGACAGGATCTCGCTCAACTGCATGGAGGGAGGAGGGCCCATGCTGCAGATCCGTTTCCTGTCCTATTCTGTGCAAATGGCAAAACTAGTAGGCGGGCTTTAAACAGGATCTCAGCAATGAGCAGTAAATAGACACCATTATCCCTTTGGCCGCGTCGTCGGCATTTGCAAGGGAAACTTTCATATTAAGGTGACGGGTACTGGACAATCTGGACTGGGGGGGCACAAAATCTAATCAGGGGGGCATCGCCCCCTACTGCCCCCCCGTAGCTACGGGTATGTCACTCCTTTAACTTTTCCTCCACCCACCCTTTAAGTTATGCATAGATCAGTCCCCACCTCCATCCTCGGTGGTTCAATGATGTGGACGGGGATAAGTGATGAGGAGGGCAGGGGGCGAGGGTCAGGGTGCCCCTGAGGTGTGAACATTTACTGCAGCTGAAATAGCTTCATATAGCATCCTGAGAGAGGATGAAAATTAGAGAGAGTTATTAAATGGCAACATTGATATAACAAAATTAATGGCAGGGCCCCTTTGACTTATCGAAAATTTAAGAATTTTCAGGAAATTAATACAATTTTGAAAACAAGGCATTACTAACAGCCTCATCTAAGTTGGTGCTCCACGAGAGGTGGGAAAGGTGGTTTACTCCCAGCATAATATCATTATATGAATATTCCTAGAACTATGAATTTGCCAGCCAGCTCATGGTATTTGTCCATGCACTGCTTTGTTTATGAAACTGTTGTGAACTTATACCAAGTCAAATTCCTTGCAAGAAGTTACTCCATTACATATGATGTGATATGACAGAAAGAGGCACACAGCCACATGTGAGTCTTCACAAAGCTTAACAGTCATGCAAACTATTTACATTTCACTCTCACACAAAACGTGTGTTGGATGTGTGTGTGTGTGTGTGTGTGTGTGTGTGTGTGTGTGTGTGTGTGTGTGTGTGTGTGTGTGTGTGTGTGTGTGTGTGTGTGTGCGCGCGTGCGTGCACATGTCAGTATGTACAGTAAGCGTGTGCATCTGTGTGTGTGTGTGTGTGTGTGTGTGTGTGTGTGTGTGTGTGTGTGTGTGTGTGTGTGTGTGTGTGTGTGCATGCGTGTGCATGCGTGTGTGCGCGCGCGCACACGTGCGTGCGTGCGTACGTACTTGCAAGACAGTGTGTGCATGTGTGTGTGTATGTGTGTTACACTGATACTGTAATGTGTGGGCGCTATGAAACACGAGACCATCAACTCACTCCACACTCCCTAATGTCACACAGACAATACTCCATTCTCTCTTTCCATCCATCCATCCCTCTCTCTCTGTTTCTATCCATCTCTCTTTCTATCCATCTCTCTCTCTCTCTTTCTATCCATCTCTCTCTCCCTGGTTTGATAGAAAACCAACAATACACTGGACAATCTGTCTGTTCAACAAATGAACAAAACAAACCAGTCAACCAATCGATCAAAGCTAAACATAATCAATGAGTGACTCTCACCGGCCAGCGTTTGTTCTGTACCATGCGCTGTACAGTACATTCCTGCATGCAGCCAGCGGCTCTCCTCTCACGTCACACAGCTGTTTACTTCCTGACCGCAGGTCAGACGTCACAGAGTCTTTGAAGTTTTTTCCTTGTTCCTGTCAGGTTCTCTCAATGTGTTTCTCACTAACGTAACGTAAAGTGTGTGTGCATGCGTGCATGTATGTGTGTGTGTGTGTGTGTGTGTGTGTGTGTGTGTGTCTCAAGCTGTCACATCAACAATGCGAGCGCACAGTTCTCACAGAGATCAGCAGGGCACAGCTCTAACCCAACAGTCCAAACAAGCCCCAAGGTTGGAGTAGAGCTCGTCAAGATGACAACCGTTTACTGCAAATTGTCGTATTTTGGTGGTACGGCTCTACTCCTGTTGTACAGTAAACTGCAGCAGAACAGTGTGCAAGCATGACACAGGCTTTGAGATCACAGAGCGCCTGGAGCAGAGCCCAAAGACACTCAGAAATGAACATGATACAGTCATGAATGACATGCTGACACAGTGAAACACATGCTACTATAGAATGAGGTGAGGTGCAGGTGGTTTGATCACTGAAAAGCTGTCATTGAGCTACAGCAGCAAGCAGAGGCTGCCCATTGAATTTGTGTCAACCACATGGCACCTTACGTCCCTTAGTAGTGCCCTGAAACAAACAAAAAATAAAGTTCAGGACTTTATTTTTAAACAAACAGTAAAGTCTTATCATTGTACCTCATCATAGCCTACATCGCAGTGTGGCCAATCAGAATTTTTGCATCTTGAATAATAATTTGTGTTATGCAATGTCTAGTTAGTTAATTTCAGGTATGTCAAAATCACACACAGTGGGCCAAAATAGAAGAATCGGGACAAGTACCGGTAGAGAGCTGTCGGACTGTGTTCAGCAAATGGTCACCGGTTTCACGAGGACGTCCCAGGCAAACAGGCAAGATAAATGCAAAGGTGGTACTGCATTAATAAAACAAAATACATTATTACAGCTCAATTTCCTGTCCTGTTATCCTCACCAAGCACTGCTTTTATAGTAAAACGAGAAAGTAAATCAACTGAGTCGAGAAAAACAAATAGTTGCATTCATTTCCTATTGTGGTGGACCTGTTATAACAGTAATATTATCCCGCGGGCCGAAGATAACGCATACACAGGCCTGATTTTCCTCCCGGGCCTTGACTACTGTATATGATCGTGGGGACGTGGTCAGGCCTGTGTGTTCATGCACCGCTTTGTACCTGTGCATGCACATCACAATGTTTTGGACTTCAGATTCATAGCAAATTACAGTGCTATCCGGAAAGTAAACGCTGGTCGCTGGTCTACAGATGGAACCATCAGTTTCATGAGGTGGGGGGACAGTGTTTTATCTTGACATCTGTGTAATCTTGCTAGAGTGTCCTTACCCCCCCCATGCTCAAATGGACATGCTCAAATATTTCCCCAGATATGTCCCCCCCAGTTATAAAACGCTCTCTGCGCCCCTTTTCTTTCACACGCGCGCGCGCACACACACACACACACGCGCACACGCACACACGTATATTATTTTGTAACTTTTCCTTCTGTCAGATTTGAGGGGTGCTAGCCCCTCCTATATCCAGCTTTTGTTGGTTACAGACTCAGGCAGAGACTCATGTGTTGTGAGGGGAAAGAAAAAGACCCTGGCACATTTCAAGTGGACTCTTCACTCAGACAAAGACAGCTAGACCCCCACCTCTAGTCCTGACTCACACTGAAAAACTTCCTGAAACCACTGCTGTTATGAGCCCTTTGTTGGGTCCAGGGCCTTTAGGATGAGGCCCTCAGGGGCCGAAACGTGCAGGCAGCTCATGGGGATTGAAACTGGAGAAATGGCAGAACCCAGGGGAAGAGAGAGAGAGACTCTCCCTGTGGGGAGGATGATACTATCTGCCACGTTAAGATAGTGATCCATGTTTTTGGCCAGTTATTATGTAACTTATGGAGTTAAGTCTGAAGGTATAAACGTTTGGCTACAAGGATTAGAACAGCAGACACAGCTGTCTGATGAGATGTATGTATGTATGTATGCAACTCTGGTTGTGCTTAGCTGTGTGTATAGTGTATGAATCACTGTGCACACAGAGTGGGAGAGACCATGATGCGCCTAGAGAATAACAGAAAATTGCCATCTTCAATTCCAAATTATCCCAATATGCCAGGTTGAAAATGGTTAGTGTTCAATTTTTCTGGTTATTCTTGTCGGGTGAGTCAAACAGACAACTACAAGATGGCTCCAGGTCTGATCTGCCACTTGACGCTGTGACACGATTCATGTCCTACCAGCGAAACCCCTGGCGTGAGAGAGCAAACGTCTGCTGAAAGTTTGAGAAAAGAGATTAAGCACAAAGCTGCAACTCAGGTCTCTTTGAATAAGAGCAGAGGGTTTAAGACAAGTGGTTAATAGGTGATATTCTGCGCTCACACAAGCAGATACAAAGATAGAGTCTCAGTCTACCACTCAATTACAATGGAAGCAAGCAGCAATGATGATACAAAGATGCATCCGACATTTGTAGCAGCCTGCATGCAGCAAAAGTTGCAAACCTACAAAAAGGTTCAGACAGCTCCAACGTCAGTTAAAGCTGTATGTCTTTTATGAGATGCCACATTTGACGGTCTGGGTTGAGGAGAAAGCACCTTGCACTCACTGTGGGAAAACAGTGTTTCTACACCATGAACATACTGCCATCTCCAAGACAACGCCGCTGTCTCTATTCAAGAATGTTTGGCAGAGAAATAAAACACATTCCTGTGATGCCACACTCTCCGTAATCAACTGCTCTCACCGCCTGTGACTATTTTTCTGGAAAAACCTTGCATGCCATTTCTTTTTTTAAAGATTTGTTTTGGGTTTTTAGGCCTTTATTAATAGTTGACAGTAGTTAGACAGAAAGAGGGAGAAAGAGATGGGGAGTGAAATGCCATCAGAAGCTCAGAACTTAAGGTGCAGAGCTGTAACATTCAGGTACAGTATGTCAACATGGCAGGTACAGTATGTCAAGACAAATGAACTTAATTTGCATAATGATTATGAGTCATCATGATGATGACTCATAATGATGATGTACTGTATAGATCAGTCAGATATAGGTCAGTCAGCATAGTACAATAATGATGTAAAGTATATAGATCAGCCAGCATGGTACAAATTGATACATACTGTACATTTGACCTTCATATGGATTTTTAGGAATTTAATTGGCAGCAGACCCCATACCTGCCCAAAATGAAAGAATAAAACTAAAAACTAAAAAGACGGTAGATGGGGCATGCAGCTAAAGTACACGCAAAGCACATCTTCAAATGTCACATGTGTTTTTATTTACACATGTGGAAACAATCACATGGTTTCTACATTCCACAAAGGTCCACCTCCCCATAAAGAATTTCAATGTTGTATATGAAAAGACTCAAGGTATAAATTCACCTTCATCACACCCTGAATAAGGCACAAGCAGACACACATTGGTGTTTTTTTTTAATGTTTGTGCCTTATTATTTAAAATAAAGACCTTTTATCTGCAAATTCATATTGAGTGTTTGGATCTGGATTTTTATGTGTTTCTGGCATATTTTCCCTCTCACTCTCTAAATTCACCTGTTGGTGAATGCTAACTCCATGCCAAGCCTTCCTCTCTGTTTGCTAGATCTTGTAAGATTCCTAATCAAAGTGCAGGTTTATTTAGCTTTATAAAGCTAAGATTCCTATCAAAGTGCAGGTTTATTTAGCTTTATAAAGGTAAATGAACCTGCACTTTGATTAGGAATCTTACAAGATCTTGAAAATATGAGGTTAGATTGTAAGTTAACATCAGTTTATTTGTGGCAGCTGATGTGTCAAAGAAAGGTTCAGAAAGGTCCTTGTTTTAAAGCCACGTACCACTGCCCTCCCTTTAATGCTTTTCACTTTTCACCCAAATTCTACAAGATGAATTTGTCTAGTCAACAAAAGCAGCTCCACTCTGTCTGTGGAACTGGAAATATTTAATTGCCCGATAAACATTAAGCTTCTTGGTTCAAAGCCACAGCTTAGTTTGTTTTAAACACAGTACCCAAATCCTACTGTAAAGTGTTAGTTATCATCCAACTCTCCAGTGCTTTTGTGTAGTAGGGTGAGAGCGAGAGTGTTCTTGGTTCATAACCAGGTACAATTATCTACCCGACTTTAATCTTTGACTGAAGATAAGAAAATGTGAAACAGGATTTCCTTTTGTGTGTGTGTGTGTGTGTGTGTGTGTGTGTGTGTGTGTGTGTGTGTGTGTGTGTGTGTGTGTGTGTGTGTGTGTGTGTGTGTGTGTGTGTGTGTGTGTGTGTGTGTGTGTACTACACAAAAGTATACTGTATACTATAGTATACTGTATACTGAACTTTGCTGGGGTCAAGGCTGTTCATTGTGAGCAATGATTAGGCATAATTCATTTGTAAATTATTTGTATGGAACATATAGAGCTAAACAGTGTGAAGACTATTATGCGTCTTCACGCTGCGTGTTATTCTTTTTGATATTTTTGTTTGTCTTGCACCTGGGCTACGGATGTGCATGCTGGAAGTAAACATCCCTTCCTTATTGAAGTTTCCACAACAACTTAATTGATTTCAGAGTTACTTTCCAACGTGTTAAGTGTAGCTAAAGCTCCAAAATAAAATTCCAACTAATTTCCTATATAATGACTTAACAATTCAATGCAGACTTACCACAAGTTATATGAAAACATTGTTTATTTCAAAATCGTGCTGGAACACTTCACCATCGCATACTTCACTACAATCCTAAACGTAGAAACGATATCTCTGATCAGTGGACCATGGGAATGTTACCGCCTGGGTGAATGTCAACTTGAAGTGTTTGCTACTCTAGATCCTCTAGCCCGGACACAACACACACTGACATAAATCATCTACAAGCCATCTACAATATCTTAACCATACTGACTTTACACTAACTTACAGTATAACAAAAATAAAAGAACTCGCACAGAAACATTGAAAAGGTTTTGCAAAAAAAACAAAACCTCTCTGAAACCTTGATTTTGATATGCATTTTCCTATTGGAATAAAGTCCAAACCATAAACAAATCCCTCGTGTCCCCTTTTAATCCCCTAGGATTAAACAAGTGAAAATGTTATGTTCAATTGTCCATTAACCATATGTCATGGTCATGCTGGCTTGTGTTGGACATTTTAGCCTAAATTCCTTTTTTGACAATTACAGTTAAGGGGGTCATTGCAAATTAAAACATTTTGGAACAGCTCGTACTAGTGCACTTCTAATGTGCCTTAGTGATATTCCCTGCCATTAACGTTATCCAAATTAATTCATTTTTTAAAATGTATTGTTTTAGATTTTGGAAAAAATACCCAATTCAACAGTGAGGTGTCCAATCTTCACACTTTGCACCGTTTGCATTGTGAAATGTCACTGAATCTGTAAACCTTTTCCATTTTGCTTCATTCTTGTCATATGGGCCATGTGATGGAAAACGATGTCCCATACGGTAGCTCTCTTTTCAACCTATATAGAATAAGTAGCACCCCATTGTGCTTTCATTGTCTGCATAATCCTATGTGGATAAGCACTTAGTTTTCCCTAATGTCATTCTAGTCCTCTGTGGGACAGAATATGTCCGTGCTTTGTAAGCAGAATGTTCCTTGCACTGTTTGGAACACATTTGTTTTGCATCTAAATAGTATGATGGTGAGGCGGGTCAGAAACCGATAATCTGGCCAGATTATCTGGTGGTGTCAAGGCTTCAAAGATGCAATCTTAAACCTCCCAATTTGTTCAGAGAGGCTTGGAGCCACCCTGCACAATGATCAAACATGTCTGATATGTATCTGGAAGATGACATCACAGTCCGAGGGAGATGGTGGGAGTAGTGCACACCCAAAGAGACACAGGACAGATGTGAAGTGAACGAGAGGACTTTCTGACATGATGACCGGTCAAAACAACCCGTTATTATGGGTGCGGACAGCAGAGGTTTGTCAAATGTGTCAACTCAATAGCACAACTCTATTAAACCGATATATCACAACTGTGTGCGCATAGGAGTGACTGTGTGCCTGTGTGTGCATTCCTGTGTGCGTGAGTTTGTGTGTGTGTGTGTGTGTGTGTGTGTGTGTGTGTGTGTGTGTGTGCGCACACGTTTGAGTGTGTTATTAACATACTCAGCGTGAGCAGAGGACTCACAAGGCTCCAGTAGAACAGATCCCACTTAATCTGCAGTTAACGGCTGTTTAAACACACCTCATAAATGTTTCACGTTGTGGATGGAGCTCCTATTCAATGGGAGTCATTTTACTTGGTGAAAAAACAGGCAGCCGAGGGCCCGAGGGGGCCCCCGGGGGCCCGAGGGGGCACCTGACGCCCGCACTTAATGCGTGCAAGAAGAAGGCGTCCATTATCAGAGCGCACAATGAGACAATTCACTCTGCCCGTGTGTCTGGGGGGACCATTTGGTTTGCATCAGGGCACATCGCTGATTGCTACCTAATTAGTATTGCACGCGCTAATCAAGAAGAACTGCCGTTTCTTTTTGGTGCAAATCAGACATTCTCCACTCGTTTTGCACTCAGGCCTGAGATTTACACTGTCCACAGCTTTAGTGCTCTCAAGTACACAGCATAAACACTGGCATTTTATTTATATTTTACTGGTGAACCTACACTGATCATGTATCATCTGTGTGTGTGTGTGTGTGTGTGTGTGTGTGTGTGTGTGTGTGTGTGTGTGTGTGTGTGTGTGTGTGTGTGTGTGTGTGTGTGTGTGTGTGTGTGTGTGTGTGTGTGTGTGTGTGTGTGCGTGCGTGCGTGCGTGCGTGCGTGTGTGTGTGTGTGTGCGTGTGTAAACATGAACACACAGGCATATTACAATTCAGATTACGGTTGTGCATTATAGTAATGCACAACTTTTGACAACACTGATGCAAGAAATTGATATTCTAGAATGCATTCTTAGGTAGACGTACAACATGAATGACAGTGACAACCAACTCCCCTTTTACATATTTTGTCACAATCACCTCTACATACTCTACATCACTCCCTAGGATGCTACCGCACTCCTCCTTGTACGATACCTCACCCCTATATAATAATCCTAGCACCTTTAAAAAGACATTAAGTTCAGATTTGCATTGATGTACTTAAAAATACTCAAGACACTGCCCCCACTGCAGGTCTGCCACCCTTAGATCTCCATATAGAGAGCTGACCTGTTCTGAAATTCCATGTTGATCTGACCCTATAGTCAAGATGTCAGTTAGGCATCTAACTGCCATCATTTCTCCAAAATGAATTCTGAATGAAATTGAATCCTCTAATGACCTCTCGTTCAGGCCAAGGCTTTATGGAAAGGAAAGACTAACACCTGTTGCAGCACACAACCGGCATTTGATTTGGCACCAAGTAGATGAGCAATAATACCCTCCAAGTCTCCCATAAGGAGGTGAGGAATAGAGTCTCACTAGTACAGATTCAACAGCAGCAAACAAGGACAGTGGCACAGATGCAGATTGCAGATGCAGAAAAAGCTCAGACAAACCATCTTGCTTCAAAAAACACCAGACTCCGGATCGATGATGCATGCACACTGCACTGACGGTGAGACAGAGTATCCCCCTAGGCAGGAAAAAAAAACATAGCCCTAGAGACCCCTCAATGCCTGCAATCCACCCAAGAACACACAAGGCAGAGAGAGCCCCCTGCATTGGTTATGGCATAAGAGAAAGGACGATAGCTGGAAGCCAGAATGAGACAGGCAGTGATTTTGCCAATCAATTTACAATTTAGGCATTTAGCATACGCTCTTAATCCAGAGTGATTTACAGTAAGCCCTCTGCTGACCCGCCAACTGGAGAGTGTGGTTAAGTAAGTGTTGAAAACACAGATGACCTTTCTTCCAGCCCAAGGCTTTATCCATTACATTTTCACTAGACAAATGCTACTGCTTAAAGACAGATGTTCACCATTATTATTAAATTTATAATTCTTTGATGTTGCGAGGAACAAAATAAAACGTCTTCTCACGTTCTAGCGCACACACACACAAAACAAAGCAAAAAAAGTATCATTGCAAAATCTGGCAGCCGTGAATAACAATAATGTTTCTGAACAATTCCATACTGGATTTCGACAGCACTTCAGTACAGAGACTGCAGTAATTAGACACAGGGGATATTTAATGAATTTTGACATGGGTAATGGTTGCATACTTGTTTTGTTGGACTTGAGTGCAGAAATTCACACCACTGATCATAAAATTGTCACCGCTGTAATTCTCACTAGATTAGAGCAGCGGGGTGGCATATCTGGAACTGCTTTACAGTTGTTTACATCATATTTGACAAACTGTATGTTCTCTGTGTCAATGTTTCCCGTTCCTCCCCATATAATTGTGGAGTGCCTCAAAGTCGACTTTTAGGACCAATGCCTTTTTTCCTCTCCTTACACAGTACAGCATCTGCTTCTGTTTGTCGAGATTATATGTAGATGTGACACAAATCTCCCATGGATCATACTTAATCAGATGATGGTGTCACAACACGTTGTCAGCTTAAAGATTGTCTAATTTCGGTTCGTCAAGCAGTTGTACGATAAAGTATAAATTGGTCATTGAGTGGAGAACCATAAAGTCTGATTGTAAAATGTGAATGTGTGTACTGTGTATGTGAATGTAAGCATGTGTGAACGTAAGCATGTGTGTTACGTGTGTGTGTGTGTGTGTGTGTGTGTGTGTGTGTGTGTGTGTGTGTGTGTGTGTGTGTGTGTGTGTGTGTGTGTGTGTGTGTGTGTGTGTGTGTGTGTAAAGTAATACCTACGTTGCCCTCCAGGCTGTAATACACACTGTCATGACACATCTCTCTGAGGAGTTGCGGCATATTGAAATGTGAAATATGTGTTGCACTGCGAGCAGACCGCAGGACAATGCTTCATAACTCACATGTTACGGACACCGCAGGGAACGCATAATCACATTATGGGTTGTTTTACCACACACACACACACACACACACACACACACACACACACACACACACACACACACACACCTTTGGGCCTCTCACACGATTAGAGCTGGGAGAAACACACACATACAGAGTCAAAAGGCAAAGTTGTATTTAAAATGAGAGTGGGTCCAATTACGCCGTGGCTTGTGAACATCATGTGGTCAGTCTATGACACCAGTCATCTATGACATGTCTATGACTAGGGCAGTGCATGCGTGGTCAAAAGAAATGTTGAGGGCAGATCAAATAACACGAAGCGCCGTTGCGTGGAATGCCTATCAAGATTTACTAGCTCTGGTGTGTGGTGTCACATACTACAAAATGTACATTCTGCAAGTAGACTTATAGAAATGGGAGGAGGTCCGCCTTGGGTGTAAACAAGCTGCCATGAAAGTTGTTGAAAGTGAAAGTTGTTATGATGATGTGGCTGGAATGCTAGTATTAAAATAGAAGGGTGGATTAAAGACAAGCTTATATATGATATCAAAACCATGCATCTGTGACAATACACATACTAGAATTACATTAAACATGGAAACTCTGTAGCATTAGATAAGTAGGTCGTTTTGTGTTAGAGCGCCTCAGAGCGGCTGACTCATGTGCAGCGTCTTCTTACTAATATAACATTGTGATAAGAGTGGAGATGTCTTCCGCCATGCACACCGCATGGCAAGCAACAGTTCCGCTGAGAACTAGCCCCCAAAAAAGCTATATGCAGCCCTATCCATGGCCTGCCTACAAGATCTCAAACACTGTGTAGGGAACCATTTGTATGTCATAATTCTTTTGTTTCCTAGACATAGTTTGTAGAGCTATGCGAGGGTTTTCATCAGTATCAAAGCATGCTTTGGTTTAAAGGACTAAACGGCTAGCAGAGAGTATCAGAATCCATATCAGTCCTTATTTGTCATTATTTATCAGGTCATATCAGTGTTGGCAAATACAGTATGCTAGTCTAACCACAGATCCAACACTGGGGTAAGGGGTTGACACTATGGTAGTTAAATAAAATGTATAAATAAAACTATGGTAGTTAAATAAAATGTTGGCATTTGCTTTGGAGTTGTGCATATTTTAGTGAGGAGTCTGTCGGCCTAATACAGAATACACAACAGTACACAGGCAAGTTTCATTGCAGTGATTCTAAAGCAGATCTCCTAGGGAGGGTGAATGTAAACACTATAACCAGTCCTCGGGCTGTGAAGAAAGTCTCTTCATTGATGGAGAAACAATGTATTTTTCCAGTGTCAACGCAACAGAGAGCTAATGGATAGCAGGTGAATAATACGCGCGCACGAGAGAGAGAGAGAGAGAGAAGAGAGAGAGAATGAGAAAGGGAGAGATGTCAACAGTGCAATCGGAGCTCAACAGACCTGCTCATCTGTCCACATTAATGGGTGATGCTGACTTTAGCACTCTATTATATGCATGCACGCACTCACGTGCACACGCACCGATATCTGAAGACACAGATGTCCGGAGACACAGATGTCCATCAGCAATGTGTGCACAGGATGAAACCAAGTGTGAAGGCAGACGGAAATAGAATGACAAGATCAGAACATAATCAGACAGAGCAGAGCACCAATATTAAACTCACTCCACAAGCATAGGTTGATGCAATACATATATTCACACTATTACTCTCTCTTGCTCGAACTCTCTCTTGCACTGTCTTAGGCACACTCCTCTCTCTCACACACACACACACACACACGCACACACACACAAATGCATGTCCCCGTCTGTCAACTTTTGCAACCTTCATTTTCTGTGTGTGTGTGTGTGTGCGCGCGCGTGCGCGCACACACACTGTGACCAGAAGGGGGACTGATCCCTCTCCCAAATTGAGCATCATTTAGCCAATGCTGTATTCCTTGCATTGTTAAGTGCTCTCGCTGCCTGTTGTGTGAGCCAGTGTGCAGCTGTGTGGTGTGTACTGTTCTATGTAGACGCCTCACAAACACCAGGACACACAGACAGAGGACACATGAGGAGACATGAACTCATGTTACCCATCAATGCTTCACAACAGCATTCTGATGCATGTTCCCACCCCTCTAATCCATCCATCTGTCTATGTGTGTGTGTGTGTGTGTGTGTGTGTGTGTGTGTGTGTGTGTGTGTGTGTGTGTGTGTGTGTGTGTGTGTGTGTGTGTGTGTGTGTGTGTGTGTGTGTGTGTGTGTGTCTTTTTCTCTGCCCAGGACACATGCTTGCTGCAAAAAAAAAAAACACTTTTAACCCCTTTAATCCATATAGTTAGTTGGGATCCCCTGGGCTCTGTACTAGACCCCCTCCTGTGTGGGGTTGTAGACATATTCAGCTATTTTTGGCAAATGTTCGCCCCAGAATAGGGCTTAAACCACTGCCATTACGACAAACAAAGATGTGGATCAGGGGGGGGTGCGCGTGTGGGTGTGTGTGCGCGTGTACGTGTGTGCCGTAAAAAGAGAGAGGGTTGGGGGATTTGGGATGAGGATCAATACGTTATCAAATAAATACAAATCACGTGTGATAACAAACAAGCGGAGAGAGGCTTTGTTTTCCTCCCAACTCATCCCATCTCTCCACTCACTCTGATGTCACACAAGGTCATACAGCTGTTTTACTGTCAGGATTATGGGATGGACCCAGCGTTCAGCGTGCCTGTGCGTGTGCGTGTGTGTGTGTGTGTGTGTGTGTTTTCCCTCTGTCTAGACTCTGGTAGTCATAATGGGATTGGTCCAGATTCACGGTGATTACAGCAGCGGACCCAGAGAGTCTGGACAAAAACAAATGCATGTCTCCCATGTTTCCAAACGTACGAAGAAGAACAAAAACATATATTCAGTTTGAGGAAAAAAATAGAAAATATACTTTGAGTATATTTACTTTGAGTGTATGCACGTGTCCTAGTCAATTTAATTTCATTTAATTTGATCTGACCTTATCAAATCCTTTGCACTCAAGAATGCATTATTGATTCCATATGTTGATCTGACATCATCAAAAATCCATATAAGGAGCTGGCCTGTTATGACATCACAACTAGATCAGCACTCGGTAGAGAGCAAACTGGCAATTAGGCCATTGCCTACTTGTGCGGAGCGAGCTAATACTCATGACATTAGTTATAAAGGTGTCTTACTTACATCAGCATTACGTTATCAACTAGCCGGCCATCAGAGAACCCCAATGGAGCACCAACCACACAACAATCGCTTAAGGTAATCATTGAGAAAGTGGTGAGACCAAAACTCCCCTAGCTGGCTCCCCCTATTCCAGCACCAATACCTGTGTGCCACCAATAACACAGAGTGACTTATTACATAGCTCAGCCTGTCATGTGAACAGAGCGCCACGGCAACACATCTACTACTCTGCCACAATGTTATGCTGCCCAGTGCGCCCACATGGGCAGATGCAAAAGATTCAAAGATACAAAACCAGTGACAGTATTTGTCGTTAAGCTGCAGGAGAACCAATTAGCAGCCCATTCACTGAAATCACAACATCCAACACATAATATACAGGGGTTGACACTAACACTTGCCCGCTTGCCCGGGGCAAGTAAAAAAAATGGTGGGGCAAGTGAAGACTGCTAACTGGTTGCCCGATCGGGCAAGTGTGCAACTTAGTGCACTATAACACAACACAAGATAAATTTGTCTTGAAGGCAGTCATTGCATTCTGCCTCTGTGTCTTTCCCTGCTTTCTAGCTATCCACAATTCCAGGCTGGATTTGGGAAACAAAACAGGCAAATTAACATACACATCAAAATGATTAATCTTCTACATTCTCTAATTGTGTAGACCTGGGCTAATTAAGATGATGAATTTTAACTCTTGAGAGTGTAAAAATGAAACCAAATGGACCCGCAAGGGTCCATTTGGTTTCATTTTTACGTTCTCAAGACGTTCTCAAGACGTTCTCAAGACGTTCTCAAGACTGGGGACCACCTGGAACCTGGGGGGCAAGTGACCATGACCTGAGGGCAAGTAGAACCTGACTTGCACTTGCCCGATGGGCAAGTGCCTCGGAGACCTTAGTGTCAACCCCTGATATATAATAAATAAATACAGAAAATAATAACGCACCTTCTGCAGGGTCCATGTGTAACTAGTAAACAGAACCAGAGGTAAAGAAAGGCAGCAAGGACGGACGAGATGAGTGACGAGGAGAGAGAGGGAGCAGGTGGGGCAGCAGCAGCGGCCGCTCCGAGAGTCACCGCCGGGCTGTGTGCTACATTCAATATCCAACCACCAGAGTCCTTTGACTTTTCGAGGCCGAAAGATTGGGGCAAGTGGATCAGGAGATTTGAAAGATTCCACCTGGCAAGTACTAATCTTAATGCAAGTTCAGAAGAAAATCACAGTCAACACATATGATTTATTGCATGGGAGATGAGACAAATGATATTCTCTGTGAACTGAATCTGACAGACGCTCAAAGTCATATCAAGTGTGGAATGGATTTCAAGGCTTCTTTGTGGTTAAGAAAAACGTCATATGAGCATGCCCAGTTCAAAATGAGGAACTAGAGAGAAGGGGAGAGTGTTGATTCATTTGTCACAGCATTATTTGTCACCACATACGACCCTCTACCAGCACAAGGGCTTCTGGAAGATGAACGTGGCCAAGGGGTTAAATTTCCACAAAATGTGTTTTATAATAAAACTAGTTACACAATTAACTGATCAGAGACAGAATTGTCGGACTGAAAGACAATTGGAAAGACAGTTGGACATGGACTTGATTTTGGATAAGGCCATAAGGATGGCACGGCAGAGCGGGGAGGTGAAAAGGCGGCAGCTTTCTTTGCGGGTGGACACCAGATCGGACGCAGGTGAGGCTAAATATGTCGAGAGTTCAAGGGCAACTACCAGAATGCTGAAAACAAACCTTGGTATACTAGCAGCCAGGCAAGCATAGTCAGCACAGCACAGAAAAAGCCATTGCCACTAATGGACGTGGGCATTGTGGTGGTGCCCAAAAAGACAGGTGCCATACATATATGTGTTGATCTCAACGAACTCAATGAGTCAGTGTATGGGGAGAAGTTCATCCCATTCAGGACTGGGAGGGGAGCTGCTCGAAAATGGAGTGAGGACGGGAGGACAGTAGACTACAAGTCACGGTCTCTTACACCAATAGAGCAGAGATAACGCACAAGTGGAAAAGGAAGCCTTGGGGCTGACCTGGGCCTGTGAGAGGTTCCGCAACTTCCTTATTGGGAAACAATTTCAGATGGAGACGGACCACAAAACTCTCCTGAGTCTGCTGGGGTCTCAAGAGATGGATGCAGCGAAGCGCCTGTGAACGGCTGATGCACTGTCACATTGTCACAAGCTCCTGTCAAGAGGGAAGAGACAACGGCAGACAAAGAGCTGTTTGAGGATTCAAATGTGGATATGGTGCTGGAGAACCTACCGAGTGAGCCTTGCTTACCAGGAAGAGCTGAGAGAGCAGCTGCGGCAGGACAGTCTGTGTGCGGAAGGCTGGGCAGAAGACAGTTCCAGGACTCAGACTGTACTGGGAAGAGCAGGTGTTCCTTACAGTCCATGACAGTGTCCTATTTAAGGCTCGTCATCCCTTCAGTGATGACAAATGACATTCTCGCTAAACAGATGGACACCAAGGTGTGGTGAAGTATAGACAGACCATCAGTATGGCGGCAGGGCATGAGCCAACAGCTGAACGAGTTGGTCCTCAACTGCCGGAACTCCCAAGGAGCCACTGATGCCATCGCTATACCCAGACTGGCCATGGGAGTTGGGAGCTGATTTATTCATGCTCGGGAACAAGACATACCTGCTGGCTGCTGGTGGTGGAAATGCAAGCCCATACACAGGCACACACATGCTCACACGTGCACACATTCAGAGTGCTGTCCCCTGTCGTGACATCAAGCAACCCGGAAAAGAATTTCACATGTATTTTGCCCATAGACGCATCTTAAAAATATCTGATGTTTAAAAGATATAAAATACTTCTGGGTCCCTCTTCGTTCTGAAAGGTGGCGGAACTGCAACACTGTAGTATTACGGCATTTAAATGCTTGAGGAGGGAAAACCAAGTGTCTCCATTACAGTATATTCTCTCACACACACAAAACACATACACACAGGTTCAAACGAGGTCAAGACAGCAAGGCGACAGCCAGGTCAGAGCACCCAGACAGCATCCACCCACACGGTCTATGTGGATGTTTTGCAGCGAGGCCTGTTTACTCCGACATGAAAGCTGCCAGTCCAAGAAGACAATGTTGTCTGCTCCTTTTCAGGACTGCTCGCTGCAATGTCTAGAAACTCTAGGTCCATTGTCCTCTATGTTTTTGTCCGTCGAACTACCTGGTTGCTCACAAAGAGGACAACAGGATGCATGTGGACTCGGTGTAACGCTATAGCAGTGGGACACGTTCTGGTTCCTCTTGGGGACATGACCAGGGCTCTCATGGGGACTCTGGTTACCATCACACGCAGCTCCTGAGACGTTTTCCGCCCCCTTTCTTCCAGACGTGACCGGCGGCGACACAAACATTAGTCACCAAAACAAGGTCTCAACGTGAAGGAACGCGAATAACGGGAAAGAGAGAGAGAGAGAGAGAGAGAGAGAGATAGAGAGAGAGACGCGTGGTCTATGATAGGGCCTGTGTGTTTACGACAGGTCGGACTGAGATCTGTTGAGGACACCGTCAGTGTCTGTTGTTGTTGTTGTCTCCTCTGTCATCACGCACTTAGTCCCCACTTAGTCAGACGCGGTCACACACAAGTTGACAAACACACACACACACACACACACACACACACACACACACACACACACACACACACACACACACACACACACACACACACACACACACACACACACACACACACACACACACAGTGAGTAACACTGCATCAAAGTACCTTGATTTAATCAGCACGGCGGCAGACAGCGATCACAACAAAAGCTAAACTACGAGGACTCCTCGACCTCTGACCTCTCTCCCTCCTGTCAAACCCCCCTTCAGTGGTGGCACATGAACCCCCCCACCTCCTCCCACACACACACAACACTGCCACTACAACCCTGGAGCCTTAGTTACATTCCTACACCCTTGTGATGGATCCCAGACGACCAGGACGAGAGGAGAGGAGACGGTTCACAGATCTGTGGGACGGAGAGAGAGATGGAGAGAAAAAGATGGAGATATGGAGAGGGGACAGGGCAGAGAGAGATTTTGGGTTGCCTGATTGAGTGCGTGGGCAAGCAAAAAGATATTGTGGGCAGGTGGATCTTGCCTAGAACTGCACCCAGACAGGTATAAAGAGTGTAAAGTTTTTGTTTGTGTGTTTTTTCTTTCTTTCTTTCTTTCTTGACTTCTGTTTGCATGATTTGGGAACAGAATCTGGAGGAGTAACATGAAAAAAAAAATCTGCCTCCTGGTGGCGCTATAAAAAGCTGAAGTAAAAAATACAGGTCAAAAGTTCATCTTTGTCCCCTAAGGAGTGTACATGCAATGTTTCATGCAGATTGATGGAGGTATTTGTAAAATTGGGAAAAGATGCCTCATGGTGGCACTATAACAGGCTGGGAATTTTTGGCAGAGGTTCATTGTTGGCCTCCAGGGAGCGTGTGTGCAAAGTTTGGCATCGATTGGGCTTAACGACTAGCTGGTAAGAGACGGACTGACACAGACACACACAAGCGGTCGGAGTGCAAAACATATTCCCCACCATGCCCTTGGTCTGGTGGAGACAATCAATAAGAAATGGTTTCACCCCTAAGCAGGGCAAGTAGGACTTTGAATGGGCCAAGTTGGTTTGAGAACTACCAGATGCAAGTAGGAGAGAAAAGACCTTGACGTTGGATCCCTGGAGATCTCCAGATATGAAGGGAATGAGACAGGGATGGAAAGAGAGAGGTAGAAAGAGAGAGAGGTGAGAGGTGGGGGTTTGGGGCGTAGGCCTGTATAATGTATGTTTGTAATCCACGTATCTCCAGAAACCCGACCGGACGGACTTCAAATTCAGGGTCAGAAATATTGGACTATAGGACAAGAGAAACCTTGACGTCGGTCACTGGAGACCTCGCTATGAAAGGAATGAATGAGAGAGACAGAGAGAGGGGGGTGGGGGGGGCTGGATACCTGGAATGACGGTCAAGTTAGGGTCAGGTTTATCTTATAGATTAAAGCTATAAATCTCATGAGGGATTAGACACACTTCTGGATGAGCATCTAAAGACCGAAACGATGAGGAAGAGATAGATAAGGGGAACGAGAGAGCGACATGGAAGAGAAAACAAGAAGAACGGGACTTATGGTGTAAAATACACCAGAGATTAGCAATGTGTCCCTGCACTGCAGTCATGCGTGGAAAAGATTCAAGATGCCACAAGGTTTATTTGTTACAGTGAAATGTTCTGCTGCAGATTTGCAGTGTGTGCACGCGCGCGCGTGTGTGGTATACACAATAAAGTGATAAAGTAAGTGATCAAGGGAGAGAGGGGAAAGAGAGAGAGAGGAGCCAGTGATGTGTATCACCGTAGATCTGGACCTGGTCCTGCCCCAGAGGGTTCAAACCCCCCTGCCTGTGTGTGTGTTCAGGCCCCCTGGCTTGAAAGGGGATGCAGATAGGATTCAAAGGACCGTGACAAGGGATGACGCACGCAGTTTCTCCGGCCCTGCTTATCTGCACCATCGGCAGCTGGGCGCAAAGCTCCAGCACATGCGCTCCCTACGTCTCACGTTTCCCGTGTGGCATGCAGCAGGCCGATGGAGCGCCGTGCGGGGACAGCGGCGGTGGCGGCGGCGGGCCGCAGGTCCTAGATGCAGAACGGGACGGCTTCATAGGCCACTGGCTACGTGATTTATGAGACAGCGAAAAGGTACAGTATAGGAGCGCGGTGATGGCGTCCAACACTCGCGCGCATGCAGGCGTCACCTGGGAGACGGAGGCATGCCGTCAGTCAGTCCATCTCTTCACTGACAACCCCCCCCCCCCAGCCCCTGAAAACACACGCATCTCTGTTTGCCAGTGGTGTAAAAAGTATTCAGACTTAAATACTGTAGTAGCAATGCAATACTTGACGGTGTACTACAAAAAATACTACTACTAGACAATTTCACGGCTAAAAATCAAATTGCAATTAGTAATGATTTCATGTGTTCATCACCTTAATGTTGCAGTTGAATCATCATCATGACCATCATGCATGTATCACTTGATGTATAAAAGTTGGTTTCATCACTTTTCAGCCTATATAATTGGTCCTCAATAATGTTCATAGACGTTCTTTTTTCTATTCCCATTTCTATTCCTATTCTATCCATTGTCTTTTCTTTCTTTTCTTGTCTTCCATGCAGTGACATCATCAATGAGGAATTCAAGTTAATAGAAATTGCAGGCTTTTCATTATTCTTTCCAAACACATTCAAAACACACAGAAGACAAAAATAGAAATAAAATCCCAAAACAAAAAAGAATAAACGTTAGAACCTTACTACTTGTTTCTAGGCTTTCTGGAAAAGTAGCAATGCAATAATTGAAGCCATTTGTATCACTACAATGCCAGTAGAAGATGGGTTTCTGAATGCCCACAGTCCTCTTATGAAACTCAACATTTACAAACACAAGATTGCCTTTGAGATTAATAGGAGTATAAGTGTAAAGTATCAAAAATCTAAATATAGTAATATTTTACTAAGTAATTAAACCCTACACTGTATATATTATATACTGTACTTCATAGCCTGGAACCTCCCACGGGTCTACAAACTCCCAACATGCCACCTTGCGTTTCAACATGTTGCGAACTTAAAATAAGATCAGCAACTGTATTGTCGCCAAAAGTTTGTTCACGCCCATCTGTTTAATGTGGTCAAGTACAATACTTGAGTAAATGCACTTAAGTTCCAGGATGCTTCTGCTGGGTGGCAAAGAATGTAACTTTGTGAGGAAGCCTTGGGGTCCAGGTCAGCTGATAAGTTAATTATCTTAATGTGACAAAGTGGAGGGTCTAATTTCCACCAGAGTTTTTGGTGGGAGGAAGAGGTGGTGGTAGGAGGTTGACAGGATGCACGCTGTCATGCCATTTAGACCAAACAAAATGCTATTCCGCAACACTGTCAGCACAGCAACATCTGCGACCGAGCAAGCACACACACAAACACAAACACACACACACACGCGTAGGTACGTACGTACGTACATGCATGCACACGCGCGCGCGCACACACACACACGCACACACACACACACAAATCTCAGAGATAAGATGATGTCAATGGAATGCTTCCCTTACAAAGACACTGTAATTGTTCAAACGATACTGGTAGGGGATGAATATATAAAACATGAAAAAAACAACAATCCATATTTTAGATGTGTGTATAGCCCTACAATACTCTCATTTTGACTGGTTTATTCCAGGGTCAAAATTGCTTTCAATGCTTTGGTCATTTTGGGTTTAAAAAAATGTGTCCCGTAGTGGGGTGGGATTGCCAGTGAAAAAGGTAAAAAAGTAAAAGTGTTAAAGAACGGTTAACACAGATAAAAGAGTTGGTGTGGCATGTTTGCAAAATATTCAATACTGGGTCTCAAAGAAAGAAAATACTGCGGAAAATAAGGTAGCACAAAGGAACTATGCCACAGCAGCTGTATTTGCAGGGGGGGGGGGGTCATTAAGCATATAGCCTAAGTTTCATGTATCCAACACAATAGATTGATCATGAAAATAAACATGCTCTGAAAATTCACAGTGCCCACCGATCTGACCCACCCATCTGTACACTTTTCAGGTGGATCCTAAACCACTGTGCCATTACTTGTAATCACTTAATTTGTGGTCTGGTAAGTGAATTAGTCATACATATTAAATTAACCATGTCAAGATGAATGAGTACATCAATGCACTAAACTAAACTCACACTTGTTTAAATAATGGCAAAGGAGCCCATGGACATGCACATAATAGGAAGTGTGCCTGATCAAACATCAATTAAAAAGTCGCACAAAATGTTATCTCCCACATACAGTGAAGAGCCAATGTGATCTATATGCTTGTGTCCTTGTAAGACTATTAAAACATGCATGACCTTTGAAACACGCATATCCAAGTATCATTGTAGTACTAATATCCGCGCAAGAATGTTATCACTAGTCCCCTGTAGCTGTACACTTCTGGAAAGTGAAACGCAAACATGAGTGAGTGAGTGAGTGAGTGAGTGAGTGAGTGAGTGAGTGAGTGAGTGAGTGAGTGAGTGAGTGAGTGAGTGAGTGAGTGAGTGAGTGAGTGAGTGAGTGAGATGCTTGTAGTGTTGTGGCGTATGATTTGTTCTACTGATCCCCCTCCCCCCAAGGTGGTTAGGTCAATGGTCATTGGAAATCTCCAAACCAAGATTGTTCTGACTCTGGCAGACCTGGGACTGGTGGAGTTTCCAGTCTTAAATTCACAGGAATAACTGACTCACAATGAGAAAAATATGTGGCTGCAAAATCCAGGTCTATTTTGCTCATTTTAGGATTTAGGGTTAGACAAAAATTGTATGGCCACGTTGAAACAGGGCTTAAAGAAGCCTCTTTGAGGTATCCCTCATTTGGGATACCAAATGCACACAATCAACCCCTATGTAGGTCAATACAGCTATGGCCATTTTTAATATCAATATCAATAAGTGCACCAGGCATGATTCCCTAACCCCCAAAGCAGTGACTTTGTCCTCAGTGACCTGATCACAACATAATCACTGGTCTGAGTTCAGAAGGTTATCGAGTAATCCTGGTCATACCTGTGGTTCAAGAAGAGGTTGAGAGCTGGAGGCCACTGGTGAAAACAGGTCACTGCTCCCCTCTGGTGTTCAATGATGGGATTACGCCTGATCCCTCTCCCAAGAAGTGACTGGGGTGATCTAAACACAGTAACCGACAGTAAAAACAAGTTTGTCACATCTATAAAAAAACAGCACTGGCTCCAGCCGTAAAACTTTCGGTCTAATGTGACCCTCCTTTACCATAACACCAGGGGCAACTTTTACTGCCTCATTTCAACACATCACACAACAGCTTTGCCTCTCTGCCTCCTCTGGGAAAGAGGTAGTTTGTGATTAGTGGTCAGGCTGCGAGTTGACATCTGATTACTTTCTACTTGGGTTTTTTGTGTGCTGCCGTGACTTGGAACGGCCAGACCGGTCTATGACTAACAGAAGATTGGGGATTGTGGTTGAGCAACAAATGTTAGTGTTACAGTGCTGGTTCCTCCCGCCTCCTGCGGTGAGACGCTTGGCTGCAGATGGCCTGACCAAGCTACTGTACTCATAATGATCACTGGCCACTAGTCTGGGCCTCGTAATGACCAAAAAGCTATGATGCTCTGGTCCTCAAAGGGAGAGCATGGAAAGTCCCTGAAGGAGTCACGTCCTGGTCATTATTCAGACAAACACACTTATATATTTCCTGTCCACAGTGCATTCTCACGCACACAGGAACCTTAATGAACCCTCAATGAACTACAAAAAAAAAGAAAATAATTCCAAAGCACTCTTCGGAAGGTTGAAAAAGCTTTAATAAAACAATCGAAGTCTTAAGTGGCTGGGCAAATTCTGGGCAAATGAAAACACAAAATTGCCTTTTTCTGGGAAAACGAAAACAAAACACAATATTGGTTGCCCAAAGAACATCATGCACTTGAGGCTGATACATGCTTGTTTTATGAAAGCTTTTTTTAACAATCTGAAGAGTGGATTTAACCAGGTCACAACCAGTTGCTTACTAGTCACGACCAGGTCTTCTGGTCGTGCTTGAACTGTAGCTTTTCGGTCGTCTTTCGCTAGGGACCAGGTCATGACCAGCTCTTACTAGTCACGACCAGGTTGGTGAACATGCACTGCTCCGTACTTGCGGTCATGTTTAGGCTTAGGGTTAGTAATTGGGTTTGGTTAGGTAAGGGTTTCGGGATGTCCTGGTACTACCCTCTCCCCCACCCTATAAACTAGTCGTGGCCATAAGCAGTATATAAGCACCATTACATAAGCAAGTAGTGGTGACCAGGTTGCAAGTGCAACTAGTTGATCACTAGTTGCAAACACAAGCAACTAGTCACGACTGCAACCAGTAAGAAAGTAGTTGTTGACGAGTCATGACCAGGTTGTTGGTTGCTAGTGGATTTCGCTGTCTCTCATATTTTTTTCATTTGGTTATCAGGGATTAAAGTTCTCAGTACTGGGTACTGATTTCAGTCCTGAGGATTTCACAGGGGTCATTAAATTAGCTCAGTGCTTATTTGCAAAAGATCATTTTCAGTCTCAAGATTTTTTTTTTACTTTTTTCATTTGGTTATAGATTTGAGAGATTATTGAGCACATTCCGTCGACTCTGCAGCCATATACATACAGTAGCTGTCTTGTTTCTGATTGGAGCCACTGTAGCTGGGTCGCAATTTCCTGAAGCAGTTCAACCACACATATTAAAAGCTTCATTTGGAATTTTAAATTGAAGGGTTAAAATCACTCCTTAACTGTAGAGTCTCGTTTTGCACTTCTTAAGCTTAATTTAGGGTCTTAAAACTATTTTAGGAATAAGTGGTTGAATTAAATTCTGAACAGGCGTTATGCGCTTTATGGGCAGTTTAGTTTGAAGTGCAGGTTGTACAATAAAAGCCTGCGATACATCTGCACAGCAATCCATTTGTAGTGTAGGGGTGCAACAGTAAATTGGCAGTGGCTCATTTTGCTTTTAAATGAAATATCAAAACAGATCACCTCATTTTGCATGACACTGTTGTGTGCATCTACTTTACAAAACAGGGCCAGTTATGCATGATAGTTAGTCTAAAACTGTAATTGATAAAATAATCACTAAGTGGATAATGGATTGTTGCAGACAGTGTTCACACAGACAGCGTTCACACCTGCATGAGTCATCAGACTCACACAGGTATAGCCAACTGTCACTTAATTTATATTCTAGCTACACATTAGGATCAAATGCTTTTCATTAAATGTCTGTTCTACAAGCTTCACAACATTGCAAAATAACATTGTCAACTTGTAGGTCTACAATTTTCACTGAATGTTTGCCTATTTTTTTGCAGAATATTCACCCGTCAGACATGCCCAGAAACATCGACTGAGCTTAAAAGTATACTGTATTGATAACAGTGTTGAACTGCTGAAGGTTAGTTGCATGCCATCTGTGTGCATCATCCTCTAGTTTTTGTAGATGGCAGTGACACGTGGTGCAACCAGTATCATCTCCATACATAATATACTGTACATCAGCGGTTCTCAAAGTGAGGAACCCCAGGGGTCTTTGAGGGGCTACATGGTTTGCAAGCAAAACAACGAATCAGATTAATTTAACCGCTTTAAACCCATAAGCATAATACATCAGCTATTTTGAAAACAGCAATCTACAAGCTTCACAGTGCACCATCGTGGGACACATTATGAGCTTGTACAGTATATCAGCTGTGTTTTTTATCTATGAATATTTTTAACTTGTATGGGACTGCCTGGCAGAAAGTATTTTCAGGTGGGGAACCACAGCCGTAAGGGCCCTGGACAGCCCTGTACAGTATGTTGTGCCTAGACTGCATAGAGAACATACTTGTAAAGATTATAAGTTTTCAATTTGAAATGGCCTGTTTTAAACAATTGATTGATGCAGGACACTGAGGTCACCAACTCTTTAAATGATATATTTAACATGCTCAGAACTTTAGAATGGAGTAATCGAGTTCTGTCCATTCCTGTCCATGATTTCCTCAAAGTTTAAAGCCTGCATTTTTGTGAGCTGCACTGACGTGTGTAATTACAACTCGTGAAGAGCTGCTCCGAAAACTAACGCCTTGGCCGGCTCTCCTGGGTTTAGTTTTTAGGCCAACAAAATGCCAGGGACGGAAGTTATAGAACCCCCACTCCCACCCCTTTGAGGTTGACAGTGAGTCATTGAACAGAGGGACAACACCCTAACCAACCTCCCCCACAGCTTTGAAGTGCTGCAGATTGTGCAAGACAACATAAACCCTCCTGTGCGACAAACATTGTGATTTACCACTCAGAGCGGGAGGAAATGACCCGCTCTCTTCACTTTATTAGCTTGTTTTGTGTTGGGTTTCGTACCTTCCAGAATGGACACTCTTTTGTCATCCCCACTTTTGAGTACATCGGAAAAAGAGGATTTCCCCAAACGTGTCACTGAACTGCCCAGAATTGTGGGTCTGGGACAGTTACAGTAGCTAGTGGTAAGTGGGTCTAAACGATAAACATAGTGGTACTGGACCAAACAGGATGCTAGTGGTCAACGCGTCTAGGACAGAAACCTAAATGGTACTGGATATAAAATGTCTCCATCATAAAGTAAAGATTTTTCTAAAAGCGTCAAGAGAGGAACCTAATGGTACTGGGTCAAAGACAGGCTCCTGCATATCTGCCCACAGACCCCATCTACTCCGTTGGGCTCCGCCCACTCTGCTGGGTTCTGTCTTGAGCCATGGCTCAGAGTCTGACAATCAGGCTGGGTCAAAGACAGGCTTCTGCATATCTGCTCAGAACCACCATATGGACAGAAAAGGTATTAGATTATAAAGATCACAATTGTTGTGTTATCAATGCTGAGAAACATATATTTAAATAGAAATGTTTTACCTGTTCAGATGCTAGTTGTAAGGAATAAGACAAATTGAAATCTAAACACATTAGGTGAAAGTAGACCTGGCCACTGTACAGTTCTCCAATGTGATGGATATACTATACTTACATTAATATGTTTTTTTTTTTGTTTTTTTGCTTCAAGTAAATTGTAAAAATCTTGAATGGGACAACTAGCATAGTGCACATATATAAAGAAAATAAATTCCAATATTCCAGAGTGCAAGGAATTACCACTATAACTACATACTTACTTACATACGGTATGAGAGGTGTTTAAACAAATGAAACAAATGTTAAGATTGGAAGCAAGACACTGAACTACATAATCGTTACAGCAGATGGCGCAAGAGTCCATTTCTTGCCAAACACTGATCCATGATGACAGGAAATCATTGGGCTTTCTTAACCATAGACCTGTTCATAGTCAATTTTAATTATCAAATTTGAGTATTTAATTCTGTTTGTTTCATAACAACATGTAACATAATTGTTACATGTTGGGAAACATGTATTCAGTGGAGAATAGGGATGCTTTTTTTGCTAAAGTTGACCAAAAATGGACCATACATGGTCTATGGCACTAAACCCTAAGGCATGCATGTATTGTCACATGAATTACCTATTATCAAAGTGGAGGGCCACTTGTATGAGTCTGACACATGCACACATACATACACACACCATAATAAATCAGTTTTTAATGATACACTACATGTACTACTTCTGCATGTCACTAGAGGGCAGCATTTCCCAATGTACTAACATTACTCCTGTTCTCTGAGTCTGTCTAAAAGTCTGTCTAAAATTTAAAAACATTTATTGAAAGAAAAACATGATTTTTCTTCTGTTTGGCTTTTTGGCTACATGTGCTGTATTCTTCTATTCTATATCGATATAACTGTATTCACAAAACTGCAGAGTAGACACATTATTCTATGTGTGCACAAGCAAGTCTCTAATAACACCCTAAAACATGAACCCTGCAAGTAATAATATGACTATTTTCTCAAAAGCAACTTCTTAATATTTTTACAACCCAGCATGATTTGTGTGTTGTTTACTTTTTCCCTCTAAATATTTATCCCATAATTTTGTAACCCATTTTTTTCACCCAATGCCAATTGCCTAATTTGATCCTGGGCTCCTCACACCCTCCACTAAGGTGGGGATGTAAAAGACTGGCCTCATGCTTCCTTCAATGCATGAGGAGTCGAAGATGCCTTCTTTTCACTTGACAGTCATAGTACAATTAGATTTACCTAAATGGGTTTTTTCCTGGTTGGACGTAGTTTGTGGAAGGAACAGGGTTTTTTCCCCAACACATTTCTGTCGCCTCCATCCCCTGCCTCCCTCTCTGGCCAGTTTAGAGACCAGGATTAATGCATGTTTTTGTGAGGGTACCTAATCTACCCTTTACGTTTACTTTAATTCGGTGATAGTGTGTTGTTTTTGGTCGGACTCGGTACCCAGCTAAGTAGACCGGGATCAAGTTGCTCTGCAGGCCGCTGATCCAGTCTGGAACGATAGCGGATACTGAAAGGATACATGGGCCTACAGTATGTGTGGACACATGATTAAATACGATGGCTTACAGATAAGCAGTGATATTAGCCAGATTATTTATTCTGAATAAGCAGTCATTCTGAATACAAGTGGAATGTACAGTTGTACACTATACAATCTGTCCAGGTAAACGATTTGGAAAATGGTATGAATAATATATAAATGACTTGAACATGCTTGAACATTTGACATTTAAGATATAATAGTTTGCTACAATTGCTAAAAAACCTGTGTATTGCTTAAAGCCTAAACACATAAAAGTTGAAGGATACCTTAAAGCTCTGGTGAATTGAAAAATACGTTCTTCACACTTTTAGACGACACCTGTGGTCATTATATGGCCATACCCAACAATGCATGCCAAAATAATTTTAATTACTTCCTGTAAATAAAAACGTGCTGCGTGAAGACATATCCATTATCACATCAATAAAAGTCGAAAGAAATCAAGCTGACCTGTTTTATCTCATTTCTTAATCGTCCCCTACAGTCACAGGTGTCTTGATTACAGGCAGAAATACTGGCATTCAGACAGTGTATTACTCAGTTTAAACTCATCATGTTAGAATATACTGTATATCTGGACACATTATATGGTATAAATAAGACACATATCATTAAAGTAGCAGAGCCAAGTCAGCCTTGTGTAAATCTATATTTTATTTATTCATTTGTTTGGCGTGTTTAGTATTAATGATAAGCATAGTAGTATTAGTTTTACCTAAAAGGGTATTTGTCTGTCTGTCTCTTGTCTTGTGTGTTGCATCCTCTGTTTGGGAACTATGGCAACCAGGGCAAAATGCATCTGTTGTAAAAGTAAATCCTGGTGGTGGTTGTGGTGCAATACATTTAACCACTTAACTATGCCTTCCTTCCTGTTATTTGACCTGTTATGTGTTTCTTTCTGCTCTACATTATCTATTTTTTCCTTTGCACACAAAATAAATTGACCACTCTTTAACACATGTAAGCGTGTAATGTCATAATACAGGTGATTCAGATTCTAACAGCCCTGTTGTCAAACTTATTCAAATGTAAAAATAAGAAATTTGTGCAATATAGCAGTGGTTTTCAACCAGTGGTCCTTGAAAGAGTTCCAGGTGGTCCCCAGCTCCATTTGGTTTTATTTTAACTCTCAAGGGTTAACATAAACAAATTCTTCTATTACCACCGCGTCACAACGTTGGCTGGTGCGTTATCCAAACAAGTGTATCACATCAAAAAAGGGGAGGTGGGTCGCACGACAGGTTGCAGGAGAGTTGTAGTTTATTGCTTTCTGCTTACATTTCTTTGTATTTTGCAGTAGATGAACACACAACAGTTTCGGCCGTGCCGGCCTTCTTCAGGTGTAAAGGTAACAATGACAATCCCTTCCTTATGTAGGGTGCTAATCATCTGTTAAGGTGTGTGTGGTTTGACAATTTATTCAATTTGTCAAACCACACACACCTTAACAGATGATTAGCACCCTACATAAGGAAGGGATTGTCATTGTTACCTTTACACCTGAAGAAGGCCGGCACGGCCGAAACTGTTGTGTGTTCATCTACTGCAAAATACAAAGAAATGTAAGCAGAAAGCAATAAACTACAACTCTCCTGCAACCTGTCGTGCGACCCACCTCCCCTTTTTTGATGTTAACTCTCAAGGGTTAAAATATTCATCCTCTGAATTAGCCCCAAGTCTACACAACTAGAGAATGTAAAAAATTGATGGTCATTTTGATCTGTATGTTTGACTGTTTTTGTTTCCCAAATCCAGCCTGGAATTCTGGACAAAAAACGAAATCTTTAGTTTTGGGGTCTGTGGGGCTAAAATGTCATCAAATGGTTGTCTGTGGCGTAAATCAGGAATAAATAGTGGGCCCTGGTATTAAAAAGGTTGAAAACCACTGCAATATACACCGCGTTCCAACTTATTATGCAAATCATGTTTTTGTTTGATTTTCCAACATAATTGATGCAAATGATATCAGCATAATTTTCAAGTCATTAGCTGTCAATTTATGTTTCAAATGTTATTGAACAAACCTCCTAATGAAAACAGAATTTAAAAAATAAATTAAAAACTTGAAACAGTGCGTTTCGCAGTGTTCCAAATTATTATGCACATCATAGTTTCAAGACATTTTCTTGTTTGTAAAGAACTGAACATAGTAATTTGTTGAATTCATAGCAATAAGGAGGTCATATGTACTGGGGAAAAATGCTATTTCAATCCAGAACATCTTAACAGGTCCAGTTACATGTTAACATGGGACCCCTTGTTTGATAGCAGCTTGCGTCCATAAAACTTGTGAGTTTATGGAGAGTTTCTGCTTGAATGTCTTTGCAGGATGTCAGAACAGCCTCCCAGAGTTGCTGTTTGGATGTGAACTGCCTCCCACTCTCATACTGTACATTTTTCAGTACAGTCTTGTTCAGTGATGAGTGCCGTGCAACCCTGGATGGTCCAGATGGATGGAGTAGTGGATGGTTGGTGCATGGCCAGTTTGGCCACCATGTCCCAACAAGGCTGCAACGTCAGCAAGGAGGTGGCGGAGTCATATTTTGGGCCGGAGTCCTAGGGAAAGACCTGGTCGGCCCCTTTAGATCTTTCGCTCGAGGATGCTCCAGACATTCTCAATAGGATTGAGGTCAGGGGGGGGCGGGATGGGGGCCACACCATGATTTTTTTTCCCCTTTTATGCCCATAGCAGCCAGTGAAGCTGAGGTATTCCGTGCAGCATGAGATGGTACATTGTTGTGCTTGAAGATGATTTTGTTTCAGAAAGCATGATTCTTCCCTTTTGTACCGTGGAAGAAAGTGGTCAGTCAGAAACTCAACATACTTTGCAGAAGTCATTTTCACACCTTCAGGGACCCTAAAGGGGCCAACCAGATCTTTCCCTAGGATTCCGACCCAAAACATGACTCCGCCACCTCCTTGCTGACGTCGCAGCCTTGTTGGACGGCACTCCTCAGTGAACAAGACTGTTTGAAAATTAGTCTTTGTGTACAGTATGAGGTTGGGGGGCAGTTCACATCCAAACAGCAACTCTGGGAGGCTGTTCTGACATCCTGCAAAGACATTCAAGCAGAAACTCTCCATAAACTCACAAGTTTTATGGACGCAAGCTGCTATCAAACAAGGGGTCCCATGTTAACATGTAACTGGACCTGTTAACATGTTTTGGATTGAAATAGCATTTTTTCCCAGTACATATGACCTCCTTATTGCTATAAATTCAACAAATTACTATTTTCAGTTCTTTACAAACTAGAAAATGTCTTAAAACTATGATGTGCATAATAATCTGGAACAGTGCGAAAACAGTTTTTAATTTATTTTCTAAATTCTGTTTTCATTAGGAGGTTTGTTCAATAACATTTGAAATATAAATTGACAGCTAATGACTTGAAAATTATGCTGATATCATTTGCATCAATTATGTTGGAAAATCAAACAAAAACATGATTTGCATAATAAGTTGGAACGCGGTGTAGTGACAACAGGGTGCATAAGGTTGAAGGAAAAAAAACGAAAGGGTATTTTTTTCCATGACTGTTAAGATCCTTGATCCCGAAAACTTCCTTACCTGCAACATGTGGAAAAGGTTGAGGGTTTGACTCCAGGGGTTTGTTCCAGAGAACAGAGGGTTTCTGTGAGAGAGGCCGTCTGCTTCGAGCCGCCGAGGGACGCCTGGAGATGCAGAGATAAGAGCAACAATATGAGTCCTGTGTTCCCGCTGAGCGCCATGCAGGCTCACTTACCTCATTCACTAGACATGGATGACTCAACTAACCTCTTTCCCCCCCTTTTAAAACGCCATGGTCACCACCGGCCCCCCCGGCCCGTAACACGATGCTCCTGGGTTCAATCCCCAGTGTGACCAACGTCCGGGACGGGACGGGCCCACTCCCGGCTCAGTGCTCACTGATTTTGATAAGCTTGAGCTATACTTAGCTGCGCTGAAAATTGTCACTCTACAAGTCACACAACACAAAATTGTAGATCAGCTATTTTCACTGTGCGACACCAGCGTCTAGTCACTCAGGCATTAACGGGGAATTCCACCCATTTTCAGCATTTTACTATGTCATTCAGAGATGTTGTGTGGACATGATAAAACGTTCCCCCCATTCTGTGTTTCCTAGAAATGGAGGTCTGAGAAAAATAGTTAACATGGTGAAACACAACTTGATGACATCATCAAGTTGTGTTTCACCATGTCAATGATTTTTCTCTTAGGACCTTTTTTTCCTGAGAGCATACAAATGGAACCAAATGGACCCGTAGAGTCTATGGTTCACATTTGTAAGCTCTTGAAAAATGGGTGGAATTCACCTTTAATGGCTTTGAATGAGAGTAACAGCCAAAAGGGGCTTGCAGTCAAATTGCATAGTTTCAACTTAGACCCGTCTTTATTTTGGTTGGGCCGGTCCGCCACTGATGGTGGTTAACCATGAGCTTACCAGTATTAAATTACTTCGATGATTGTTTTAGATGTCAAGATAAAATAACAAATGACATTGATAAGGTTTGTCAAGCATTGTGATTTGTGAATACTGAAACATCTATATGCACATGTAGCTACACTGTATATTGAAGAAAGAAAAAAAAAAACACGCAATATTATGAGATTATGGAATATTTTGCCCATAACTGCAGCTTTCCTACCGTCTGTCTCTTTTAAACAATCTTATTTTCAGCTTTCCTGTATTCTGTCTCTTCAACGCCATCTTTCAGCTTTCCTACTGTAGGTCACCCCTACACACATTCAGCTGCCCTACTGTCTTGCGAAATCAAAATAGGTCCATACTCGCAGTCAACTCCAGGACGTTGACATATTTTCACCTTTTCACCTCTGTTAAGTGCCAGAGAGGATATCTATCGTTACCTGAGTGCGCTTGCTTATATAACGGTAACTGCGTCATCACAAAGTAATCACCAGGGTATCTATCAACCTCTCAGCACAAAGATACTAAGGTGATTCATTGTAATCAAGTTTTTTTTCCTCAACAGAATACATACCACATTCATCTTCATTCTAAATGCACGTGGGATGATAGCATGTACGATGAGTTCATGGTGGAACATCTAACCATGTAAACACTCTGCAGAGTAATGACGCCACCTGTCCACACCTCCACATCACCTTGACTGCAGGAAGCAGAAAGAATGGATGCCTGAAAAACAATGATCTCACATGATTTCAAAATGCCAATAGCTGATGTCTGTCTCTCCTCACCCCCTTTTGCCTTTTTTTTTATTCATCCTCTCCTCTCCCCTTTATCATTTGTCTTCTCCCGTCTCTCTTCTCGGCAACTCTCCTAATGATGCAACACAGTCATACAACAAACGGTAAGTATAAATCCGGCTTCACCTCTTACATTATTGCCATAATAAAAGCCCAATAAGGTCATTAGAATTCTTGCCTGGAAGGACCCACTGGTGCAAGTGAGGGGCCGATATACTGTTTGTGTGACAGGGCATTCAACCTCCCCTTTTCAGTACAGTATTTGCAGCAGAAACACTAATAGTTTGTTTTGGAAAAGGGCACTCAGGCTGCATGCAACCCCACTAACAGCCAGTAGAGGGAAGCATCTCAGTCCAGCCCTATCTCTGCTGATGAGTTTGTTATAGCAGGTGGTTCTCTGCTCATGGACCACAAATGTATTAGAATCCCATTAGTAAAGGGGTTTGTGCCACAGGGACCCACAAGAGTTGATGTTAGATTCAAAATGTTGTAATCGACATTGGCTCACAATACAAGAAGTAAAATGGTGCTATACATAAACGGTGGTGCAATGAAGAACAATGTGCAAACACAGCAGCAAGATTTGTGCATTGTTGCGACATAAGATTGGCCGATGGAACACAACCACCCTAAGGACTACGATCTGTACTATCCAGACTCTCCCATGTAAACAGAGCTGCTACATTTAAACAGATAGTAAACCTGTTTGTTCTATTCCTATTCTGCATGACCTGTCTTGAAGTAGCAATAAAAAATGTGTATGTGCATTAAAAAAAAAACAGAAAAGAGGAAAGAAGTTATATGCACTGGTATATGCTATAACCTGTTATAAAACAATGTAATGTAGCATAACTCTGTCTACAAAAATCTGTACCCCCCTCCAACTGTATATATTTGTCCCCATTTTCAACTGTTTTTATTGCATTGTTTTGTGACTCTTGCATTGGCAATGTAAACGTCTGTTTTCTCATGCCAATAAAGCTCCTTTGAATTGAAAAGGATGGCTTAGCCACCCAATAGAATCCACTAACATTTCTACATTTCTGATAGTAATGGCTATGCATTTATTTTTATAGCACATTTCCAGACTTAGTCACAAAGTGCTTTTTACAACGAGGATAAAAACAGCAACAAAATAATAAGTCTTAGCTATGACAAATTTCAAAACCTAAGTACAAGCCCTGGGGGACCAGGTAGAAAATAGTAGTTTCATTCCAAACTGACCACTAGGGGGTGAGCCAAGTTAGTTTGTTGTGAAGATTTTTGAAAACCCATAAACAGCATGCCAAAATTTTAAGTTGTTACCAAGTCCATAATTGCTGTGGTTTACTATATCAAGCCCCAGTTTATCATTTTAGCTATTGTGGACGCTACTATTATCATTATCTTGAAAATACCCCCTTTCTCGTTATTCCCAAACAAATTAAAGTTAGTAGCACGCACATTAATAACAGAATCCATTTAAAAAATCCTGTATCTTTATTATTTTTTCTACGCTGCCGTGTCTATCATACTCTGCCATGCCGGGGTCTGTGCAAGCAAAACACAAGTCGGTCGCCCTGGGTCGCCCCCTCCCCCCTTTTTACCTCCTTTTAGGATTATTGATCCTTAGATGGTAGGCCTATATACCCTAGTGTTAAAGACAAGTGCAATGCTTTATGTTGTCAAACTGTTTTTGTAATGGGCTGTGCTTCCAAATAAAATTAACCCCAATTGTTCAATAAATGATGCATTGAATTAAGCCTGACAGCTTAACATGCCTGAACAACAGGTTATTAGGTTGAAACGGCACCGAATAGGAGGAAAAATAAAAGACGTTGCCCACCGTTTTTGACAAGTTTGCTTTCCAACATTCTCTGCATTCCTGTTCCCGCTGCGGACAGACACGCTTCATTTGTTTTGGGGCGGCGCTTCCGTGATTTCGTTTCGAACAGACTTCTGGGAATCGAAGTTCTTTAGACCATCTCTACATGTGGTGTGGAATGAGGGCTCTGCAAGTGGACGGCTGTGCTCCCCAGAGTCAACTGGGGGAAAAAAAAAAAAAAAAAAAAAAATATATATATATATATATATATATATATATATATATATATATATATATATATATATATATATATATATATATATATATATATATATATATATATATATATATATATATATATATATATATATATATTATATATATATATATATATGTGGCAAATATTGACATGTGTGTGGATCTGGCGGGGATTTAAACTATTTGTTCATTCAATAAATACTGAATGGGTCAAAAAGCTGTGTGTGTGTGTGTGTGTGTGTGTGTGTGTGTGTGTGTGTGTGTGTGTGTGTGTGTGTGTGTGTGTGTGTGTGTGTGTGTGTGTGTGTGTGTGTGTGTGTGTCAAGATTTTCAAGTGGAACCACTACAATTTAAATTTAGGCATTAGTAGACCCTATTAATCCAGTGCGATTTACACCTGAGCCTCAATATTAAACCTGCAAATTCTATGTGTAGGGTCTGCAAACTTTTGTATACACAAAGTACCAGCATATTTTCATCTTATTGGAAGCCGGTGTGCCATATAATTATAGTTGTGCAGCCGACAAGATTTCTTTGTTTAAAGTGGAAATAAATTTGGTATATGGTCTTTTTTATTGGCCTAAAATACAAACGTATAGCATCATGAATCCACTTGCCGATGGGATGTGGGTATTGGACAATTTCCTTTTTCAGGGGTCTCTTGCATTAACATCCTCTAGTCTATGGCAGGCAAAATTCTCAAAAATGCCAAACTTGCCTTTTGCTTTAAATAGCATCCGACATGTCAAAATAGGAGGGTTTCCTGACTGAATACATTTCAATCATTAAATCACTCATTGTGCTAAAAACAGAGATACTCAAAACAAACGTGATGAGGTCATTACATTTTGGGCAAGTAGCTATGGCTGTTTTTATTTTATTTTTATTTTTTTGTGCAAAACTAATGCTTGGATTTTTTTTTGCATTTAGCCTGCCATCATAAGACCTATAGAGGGTCACATATGTCAAAGTCAAGGCCCGCGGGCCGGATCCGGCCCGCGAGATGATTTAATCCGGCCCCAGGCTTGTAGAGCAAAAATGTCTGAGTCTAACAAAAAAAAAAAGTAAGTCTCTAGCACTATCAAAAGTTATGGTCGTTTAAAGAAATGCTTTTGAGCTCTCTTCTGAACGGCATGTAATGCATGTTGTCCAGCAGGGGGAGTCATTTTACCAGGCTAGGCTGCTGGCGCTGCAAAGTGAGAACTATACTTCAGCAGTACAAGGGTGTATAACCGAGAACTATACTTCAGCAGTACTAGGGTGTGTAACCGAGAACTATACTTCAGCAGTACAAGGGTGTGTAACCGAGAACTATACTTCAGCAGTACAAGGGTGTGTAACCGAGAACTATACTTCAGCAGTACAAGGGTGTGTAACCGAGAACTATACTTCAGTAGTACAAGGGTGTATAACCGAGAGAACTATACTTCAGCAGTACAAGGGTGTGTAACCGAGAACTATACTTCAGCAGTACAAGGGTGTGTAACCGAGAACTATACTTAGTTAACTTTACATACTTACTTAAATTTAGTATTTGAAATTTAAATGCTATTTTCATATGGTTTATTGACGCTCTGTAAATAAAAATAGCATCTTTCATAGCAAATGTCTTAATCTAGGCTACAAGTATGAAACCAATAATATATATTAATATCTATTCTTAATAATAAATATGACTTGTGTGATATACTGTAGTGTAGAAGTAATGGCTGTGTACGTAACATGCGTGTGCCGTGCATGCTTGCGGTCTGCGACTGGTTGCACCGCGGCACTCCGGCCCCCATGAAGTCACATGAAGTCCAATGCGGCCCCCACCCCAAATGACTTTGACATCAGACCTATAGAGGGTCACAAAGAACCCTATAAAAATGCCCAATACTGTACCCACATGTGGTCAGAAAGTGATCTACACTAAAATAATAACAATAAATTAACATTGAAATAACAATAAAAAAGACTACCAAATTTCTCCCATACAGCTCGTCTACCTGATTATGATGACACCACATCCAAATTAAATATTCCCAAAGTTATTTTTGGTTGTCCATGGGCTATTGCGATGCAGATATCAACCTAAGAAATATTTTCTTTTACATCAGGATGTTAATGATCATTGAAGTCGAGCAATAACTCAGCCTCAATAACTCCAAGAATCCATCCCCAGTCCCAGGTCATGGGTTATGATAGTTTGAATGAAATGATGTAAATTGGCTAATCCTCCTTACTATAGACTAGAGTTTGGTGACCATACAAGGAGTTCCTCCCTGCCCTGTGAGCCCATGAAATAATAATAAAAAAATAGTTTCAGTTCATTCAGGATGAGAGCCTTCCTCCAATCAGAATCAAGTGAGGATGAGCCCTGGTGTATGTGCTGTTTTCCTGTTGCACTTCTCCCCACTGTCCACAGTTAGTGGACTTAATTTAACTGACTCACACGCTGTCTCACACATATAAGTGTGCCAAATCTTGGCACCTAAGTTTGCCTCCCCCTCTTAACCAATACAGGCCTTTCTTTGCCCCTCTCCCATTGTTTATATTGTGTTTAGGGTCCAAGATGACCACAGCACCAGGAGGGGGTGGGGTGGAGCCTAGGTGAACAGAGTTGATGGGTGCCCCTCCCCCCTCAAACAAAATGTTTGGTTAAACCATTTGGGCTTCCATTGGAAATGCATTGGAGCGGCCATTAAACACAGACAAGGCAGACACAAGACAGGTGTCTTGAGTGTGTGAACTGTGAACACAGCCCAGTATGGGCATATGTCGAATTGTCGACCCCCCCTTACCCGCTCACTTCCACCACACCATGCAGCCATCTTGCTTCCTAAACATTATATAAACAGTATGGGAGCAGGGTGCATCCGAGAAAGGCCCTTATCACAAAACGATTAATTTTTAGTCTTATTTTTGATTCAAATTATATTCCTTCTGTCATTCAAGTCAAACTCAAGGCCCGGGGCCAAGTCAGGCCTGTGAATGAATTATTATTCTTCGGCCTGCGGGAATGACATTTCATTACTAAACTGGCCCTTGTATATTGCACACACCATGATAAGAAACGACTTGTTTTACTTTCTCAACTCAATTGATTTACTTTCTCTTTTCACTCTGATAACAGTGCTTGGTGAGGATCATAGAACAGTACATTAGTACAGTAGAGTTTTAAGTTGCCTGGGACGTTCTCATAAGCAGGTGCTTACCAGACAGTCTGGCGGCTCCGACCCTCGACTTGAATCACTTCTTCTGTTTTAGCCCACTGTGTATTTGAGTTTGACATCCCTGTTCGATTATAAATGCATGTTGTTATGACTTTCCTTTTATTTCTTGCCTTACTTCTAACACTATCGACTATCCTCATTATTTCTTCTCTGCTTTAGCCTATTCATTGCTTAAAGGTAGGGGAAGTGATTTCACTTTTGTCAGATATCACCCCCCAAAAAAATCTGTTAAAATGCTCTATTATAAGGTGTGCAGACCATGGAGTTTCCCCCTCCCCCACGTTAGCAGGAGTTAATAAAAGTTCCCCAGGTGGAGGGTGAATTCTCCTCCAATCAGGATCGAGCAGCAGGTTCACATAGTGTAGCTACTCTTGGGGGCCCCTAGTGCACCAGGCTGGTACTACACAATGAATTTCAAATCACTTACCCTACCTTTAAACATAAAACTTCACACTTAAATATAAATTCACACCGCGTGAAGCAAGTGATGCAACAGTGACACCCGCTGGTGGTGATAATATCATACTTCTGTGCTCGGACATGCACAGAGTGCTTCAACATTGGGGCGCTTCATGGGGCTTTGGACACACGCACACACCTAGCCTACTTAATGAAGTGGTTGCACCACTTTAAAAAGATCTTATTGATGAGTGTGTGTGTGTGTGTGTGTGTGTGTGTGTGTGTGTGTGTGTGTGTGTGTGTGTGTGTGTGTGTGTGTGTGTGTGTGTAATGCAAGAATGGAAACGCATTTACTATGGTGAACAAATGAAAAAAAAAAGAAAGAAAGAATAAAAAAAGAAAAGGAAAATGCAGAGAATGTAGCATGTTGTGTTTAACAAAAAATATATTTAGAAATCCATTTTGTAGGCCTACACCACATCCTCCACCATAGTGTGTTCCTGGGTCGGCTGCAGCCCAAAAAACTGTGTGTGTGTGTGTGTGTGTGTGTGTGTGTGTGTGTGTGTGTGTATGTGTGTGTGTGTGTGTGTGTGCGTGCGTGCGTGCGTGCGTGCGTGCGTGCGTGTGGGCGCGCGCGCGTGCGCGCGCTCATGTTCATAATTTTGTTTTGATGTAGTGCTTTTTACTTTGGCAACGTGGGCCATGTTTTCTCATCCAGTCAACTAAAGCACTTTGAACTGAATATTGTGCATGTGTGTCAAAACCGGCCGTAATTATTAAGTGGTAATAACTACTTTCTCTGCCTTATGTAGGCCTAGTTGTTTTTGCAACTTTACCAGTTAACCCGCCAACATTCCTGACTACAAAAACCCGTGAAATCGAACAATAATGAAACTTTATCTAAACTTTTTCCCCCCTCGTCTACATAACTGCTGGATCGAGTTATAGCCCGGCCCATCTGGTGCAGCAAATGGCCCTAAACTCACCAGGGGGAGAGAGAGAGGGAGAAAGAGAGAGAAGAGAGAGAAGAGGGGGGTCGGGTCGGATTGAAAACAGATCAGGTCTGAAGAGGAGGATTCTCCAGTGCAGTGCGTCTACAAACAAGCCTTCTGCTTACAACTTTAGTTGAAAACTCTCCCGATAGTTTCCTGAGACTGATCGCCTGCTCTTGAGAACAGAAGATGGATTAAAAAGGCATCGCCTCGAGTGTAGAGTGCGAGTCTATATCTGGGGGATGCCGCACAAACAAGTTGGGGTACGACTTTTTTTTTCTTCGCGACACGTTTTTCTTTTCTCGAGTTAGTTCATGGAGTTTCAGGTCTGCGCCAGCAGAACACGGGCTCGTTTTTTGTGTCTCACATTCAATCGCGACTTAGTTTTCGGGAATCAAAACTTTCCTTTTCGGACAAAGTCAGTTGAACTGCAAGCAGAGCGCCTGATTTAAGAAGAAGACAGACGGCGGAGAAGGTAAGAAGAAAGCGGCACTGGCGATGCTGTAGTGTGTGTGTGTGTGTGTGTGTGTGTGTGTGTGTGTGTGTGTGTGTGTGTGTGTGTGTGTGTGTGTGTGTGTGTGTGTGTGTGTGTGTGTGTGTGTGTGTGTGTAGCTAAACTTCTTCTGTCCCGTTTGAATTTGCACGGAAGAGTTCATTTCTATTCGACGTTTTAACAGCATTCTCCGTTATTATTATTGCTCACAGTGTTTTAGTTTTGACTCTTTCAAACGTTCTTCTCCGTTTTCTAAATCTTTGTTGCATGTGTGCGTGTCAAGGACAGATGGGGCTTTAGGGCAACTTCACATCTCATTTGCACTTTGAACTTATCTGACATGAGGAATCTAAAAAATCTGTCCTGCAACTTGATCCATATGTGAAGAGATGTGATCAGTACGGCTCGGCGCCATCCTTTAACATAACCTGCGAAAAAAATGATGTAGTCTGTAGCTTACAACCACATAGGCCTAGAATAAGTTTCTTTATTGTTGCTGCACGTTTGTTAAAAAGTTTTACCGTGAAGAGTTTGTCTCGCGGGTATATCATGTGCACCATGTCTGTTTTACAAAAGAACAATATCATTATGTGTATATATATATATATATATATATATATATATATATATATATATATATATATATATATATATATATATATATATATATATATATATATATATATATATATATATATATATATATATATGATGGGAAACAAAAGGTTTGGAGTTAATGATAGAAGATGTTGTTATAGGCTGAAGTCAATCACAATTTGTAATCTCAAATTAAACTACACACAGACTGGGTCTGTGCAAGCCTTATAAGGGTGCATAAACTGTGAATGTAACAATAAACAAACATTGTGCACAATTTTACATCCCGTTGTAAATGCATTGTTAATGTATCCATGTGTAATGCTGTCAGGTGGAAACCTTGTATGTCCTAAACTGTGTTACTTTACAAATGAGAACAAGTAATAAGATCTGCAATGGTCCAATAGATCCAATGTAGTTATTATTATTTGGCCCATTAATAATGTTTTTTTTTTTCCATTGCTGTTGTATTTGTCTTTGATGTATTCTTTCCTAAAAACTAAATAGCAGATCTAGGTGACACAATGCAAAACATTGCAAGCTTGCGGATCTGCCATTTTTGCGACTTTTGTTTGATACCATCTAAAGTAACGAAGAACACTAGTAGAGCATTAACCCCCACCCACAAAAAATGAAAGTAAAAGTATAGAAATGTGGTTTACATGCAATAGCAGTGAAATGTACCGTATTCCATGAGCCTTCCTTAATTTGCCTCCATTTTACACATACAGTACCAGTAGTGAGGGTGACAGCACTCTGACAGTCCTCCTACTGCTCTATTGTTGAAAGATTCACAGTTCAGTTGTTTGCTCTCTTGGCTAAGCAATCAACAAACACTCCAGGCCTTTGTAGGGCGCCCTTAATCTGCTATATTTGCTGTTAGCTTTTACCCCCACTTTCTAATAGGGGCCCCTAATGATTTGCAAGCTCATCTAACCACATAGGCCTACAGACTCACGAGTCTAACATAGTTGCTCATTGAAAAGAGTAACTCTGTGTGTGTGTGTGTGTGTGTGTGTGTGTGTGTGTGTGTGTGTGTGTGTGTGTGTGCGTGTGTGTTTGCGCACGCGCGTGCAAGTGTGCGTAAGTGTTGGGTTTTTACTCAAGGCTGCTCCCTGGTTCTATTATACTGCAATAATTTTCATTTTAGAATCAAACACATTTTTCTCTTTGTGCACATGGGTGCGTGCATGCACCACGCGTGTGTGTGTGTGTGTGTGTGTGTGTGTGTGTGTGTGTGTGTGTGTGTGTGTGTGTGTGTGTGTGTGTGTGGTTTGTTGCGGGCTAATAAGGAACAGACCAAGAAAACTACATTGAAAGTTGTTGGAAAATATTTGGTTTTCACACCAGGCCTGCATTCCACAGATTATGTATCGTGTTCTATGGCATAGAACACAATGCATAATAACATTCGAACATAGTTATTTACTGTTCCTTAGTCCACTATACACCTGACACGATTACACAGTAACTCACTCACAGTAACACGATAAGTCAATTAACATAATTGAATACAATAATATAGTGAACACAATAATGCACTTAACAAAATAACTATAAATAAATATAATTCAAAATACTATTACACTACAACAAAGCTGAATAGCACATATTCAACACCAGGACAGCATGAGGATGGTAACCTGTTGTCTTAAGATTTATTTGTATTTTCACAACTTTAAAGGACTCTTTATTTTGACAGTGATAAACTATACTGATGTTGAACAAATATTGATCAAAATTCCTTGAAACAGCAACATTCATCTTTCTGTCAACCAACACCATTGATAGACAGTGTCACTGCCCAAAGTCAACTTCTTAAACTTAATTATTGATTCAGATCATTTATTTATTCCATTCTAATCAACAGTCTTTATAATCATATACAAGTCATTTTGGATTTCATTTAGCCATGGCAAACTGTGGATCTCGAGGCCAAAAAGGTTGCCCATGCCACTGACTTGCACCATTCATGATAATCATCACAGCACAAGAATAGACGCAGTATCGCAGCACTAGCCATAACTTCACCTCCTTGACTCCTGACCTCTGACATGACACAGGCACTGGAACAGTGAAGAACGCACTGTTCAGCCCTGCTCATTAACTTTGCCATGTCCAATATAATGTTGTGCCCATTAACATCAGTAGCATGTAGTGTTCGGTTCCTTGCATATTCAGTTATTTTGTATTCTCGTGTGTTTAATGTACTGCGTTCAAGAGCAACATATAGGTTTAAAGAGCAAGGTTGTGCTTTCTTGATATTATGCATCTTGTGATCATATTTTTGTTTAGCCTTCTTTATACAATGAACAGCATATATTGTAGGTAATAAATTAACAACAACAAAACTGTGAAAAGATACATATCAGTGTATGTTGTGTTCAGGAACACCCTGATCAGTAACAGTGTTCAGTAATAGTGAATTCAGTAATATCAAACCTTTTTGTTGTGTTCACGTTCTGTATGGTTCAATTTGTGTTCAGTAAAATAGTGCAAAGTGCAGGTAATTCAAATGTGTTGCCTAATATTATGTTCAGCAATATTAGTACCATTGCATTTACTGAACATCGTATTCAGTAGCCTATTTCATGTTCAGTCACGGCATTTTCAGTAAAGCCATTTTCGGCAACATGTTGTTCAGTAGTATTATGTCCTCGGATGTACAGTTCTGTGAACACGGAAAGTTATAATTCCTAGAAATTGTACGTGGCTTGTGGCGGATGGTGATGTGTGTGGATTGTGGATGTGTGTGTGTGTGTGTGGGGGGGGGGGGGGGTAAAGGCTTCGGTTGTTGGGCTGAAAAATGTTTGCACTGGAATTCAGTGGCTGTGGATAAAATACAGCTGGTTTCCTTCTCTCCCTTCTCACCCTCTATACTCCCTGCGTCTCTCTCTCTCTCTCTCTCTCTCTCTCTCTCTCTCTCTCTCTCTCTCTCTCTCTCTCTCTCTCTCTCTCTCTCTCTCTCTCTCTCTCATACAGGAGGCGTGCACACACTCACTCTCTCACTGTCTCTTTCTCTCCATCTGTCCGTCTCTCTTCGAGGCCTTGATTTCTGTCATTGAAGACATAAGCTACAGTCGGCAAAATTGCATGATGCATATAGGCCTAGGGAAAGTCCAAATCCTGTTCAAAATCCTGGGTACAGCATGACATGGACATTTAGCTTTCAACTTCAGATTAGCACTCAGAACTTTCTACGGTGCAAAGTGGATTGAAACAGATGAGAGGGAAGCAGAGAGACAAAGAGAGAAAGAGGTTCATAGGGTACTTCAGTGAAGCTCTGAGGACAATCCTCGTTTGTTTTACACAAGCTGCCTCAATCACCCTGCAGCGTGAGAGGTTAAATAAGATCACATCATAGCCAAGATGTGTGTGTGCGTGCGTGCATGCTTGCGTGTGTGCGTGCGCACCATAAGCCCCCTCCACCCCTCCTCTATTTAAATGTTTGAGGAGTGATGAGTGGACCCTCGAATCTTGACACGGACATGGAGGTCACACCCGGTGCATTTCTTTTGCCTGTTGCCTTTCCACAAGAAAACATCAAAAGACATGCAAGCACGCACTCATGTACCCACGCATGCACACACACTGATGCACGTGCACGCACACACACACACACACACACACACACACACACACACACACAACGTCAGGAGGAGAGAATGTGTTCCCTGCGCTTTAACAAGCCGTATGCTTAAATGAGAGACGCATTCATTACAGAGTGATTGACCTCATCAATCACAGAGCATTTTAGCCTCATCAAACGCACGCAGGAACTCAGAATTACACAGGAAATGGTTCTCAGTGAAAGAAAAAAGAACCCTAGATCCTCAACCATGCGAGTCAATAGACCAGACATACAACGCACACATGCTTTCATTCTATCAGACCCTTGTATGTTACAGTATAACAAACCTTGTATGTTCAAAAAGTTTGCTTTCCTGCCTTCCGGGAACATTTTTCAGTAATCTACAAACTAGTTTTGCTTGACAGCATTGTATGAGAAAGTAGTGTGTTACACTATGAAAAGATGTTTTTTTTTTCATAAGGTTTCTACCTGACAGCCATGATTATACTCATTGACCACTGGGTCCATACTTGTCCCCCTTCTTTTCTCCCTCCAAGTACTTGTAAATGTACTTCTTCCATGTTCAGTTATGTGTTCACTTATTTTTCGCCAAATGTTCTCCTTGTAGGACATGAACAGAATAGAGAAGCTCAGAAGGTTTATATGAAACAATCCTTTTTAAAGTCACGTCCAGGTGTCTCCCATGTGAGAGACAGACCAACCATCTGCAGCTAAGCCTGTGTCAGAGATCACATACAATGTGCACGTATGAGTTTCAGGCAGTACTACTTGTAGTTACTGTGGGTATAGTAACCAGGGGCGGATCTAGGCATAGGCATGGGGGGGGCAATGCCCCCCTAAATGCCCAGTCTGCCCCACCAAACATGATGGCATGCAAAAAAAAAAAAACAAGATATTTCAGATTTAAAAGTATTTGAAACACTACTGAAAATGGTATGGGGGCGACTGCCCCCTTACCATTTTTTTCCTGCCCCCCCCCCCCCCCCCCCCCCCCCAATTGGGAAATGTTACATCCGCCCCTGAAAGTAACTAAACTAAACTAATCTATACAGTCCGTTTTTGCAGTGGGGGGATTTACATGTGCCAGAACCATACAGGCAGCCTAACAGGCGCTCATCGTCGTCGTTTGTGCAGAAAGAATGAACCTCCAACACATCTGATGGTGTGTTGTGTATACAGTTTATACTGTCTGTATGATGTATGATGTGTCCTCACTAACACCACAGAGATCGCACGCACGCACGCACACGCGCGCGCACACACACACACACACACACACACGCGTGCACGCACACACACACACACACTCACACACAAAGGCCTGATTTTCTGACTCATCTCTTTCCGAAAGGCGGCCTGTTTCTCCCCGGACATCATCAATTGTCTATCGGCTCACAATGGAACAATGACATCACAAACTGTGAGGGTCTTTAAACGAAGCCCTTCCCCCGGGTCACTGGGGGTCAGACCGGTTGTAGGAGGAGGAGTGTGTGAATGCGGGCGTGCATGCTTGACTTTCTGGCCGTGCATGTGCTTTAATTAAAGAATGTCCTCATACGAATAGACTAAAGCCCCTTGTGTGTGCACAACACATGCGTGGTACGTGTGTGTGTGTGTGTGTGTGTGTGTGTGTGTGTGTGTGTGTGTGTGTGTGTGTGTGTGTGTGTGTGTGTGTGTGTGTGTGTGTTTAAATACACAGCAAAGTTGTATTATTCGAGCATCATGGTTGCAGTTAGTATTAGTTGCTGTAGTTGTAGTTACTACTTAGTGTTGCATTACATTGTTTTACTACAAGATCCATGGCAAATACAATGCAACACAGCTTTTGAGATATGTTTTTTGGGAGACAAACTGACTGCCATCCTACAACATGCAAAACGGCAAAAAAAAAAGAGTGAAGCAGAGTGATAGACCACTCCCCTCTGTCCACAGGGTTATCTCACTCTCTCATCTCACTCACTCTCTCTTTATCTTAGTTGCTATCAAAAACATCCCCCTCTCTCATTTTCTTTCTTCCTGCCCCTCTCATTTCTCCCCATATTCCATTCTTTCCGTCCACCCAGTATCCCCACCCCCAGCCCCAACCGCCCCCTGCCTCTACCAAGATCTCCATTCACTCTCTACTGTATCTCTGGCTGTCAGCCAAACTGAGAGTTGCTCATGTTTTGTAATCACCTCATTAGAGAGAGAGAGAGAGAGAGAGAGAGAGAGAGAGAGAGAGAGAGAGAGAGAACTGGGTGGTTTTATCATCAGGACAAATATGTTGATGAGGGTTGATGAGTTCAAAGGCTTGGGAAGGGATTTGTTCTTGAAAAATGAATGTTTGTCGAAGTTTATTACATTATAGATCACAGAGCAGGACTGCACACATGCAGGGTTTTTCTGTTCACGTTGCGATTCTCAAAACAATCCGAGAATGTAATTACTTTGCGTGGATATACACAGCGGGAAGGTTCTTGTACACAACGGGATTGTTTCATTCGGACGTAAACAAACACATGTGCAATGTGCATGCATCCCACACAACACGGGGAACCCCGTTGAGTCACCAATGTGCAGACCCAGGGTGTGACACCACAGGGTGGGGTGCTTGGCCAAGCGTACGCAGTCACACGGGTGTCTGTTGGAGCTCAACTCTGCTGCTTCAACATGGAAGCGACTGCAGAGAATTCTCTTGGCATGCCTGCATGCATGCATGCACACACACACACGCACGCACGCACACACACACACACACACACACACACACACACACACACACACACACACACACACACACACACACACACACACACACACACACACACACACACACACACACACACACACACACACACACACACGTACGTACTCTCCCTTTCTTGGGTGGGCGGATCTAGGCATGGGCATGGGGGGGCATTGGGGCAAAGCCCCCCCCTAAATGCCCAGACTGCCCCACCAAACATGATGGCATGCAAAAAAAAACGAGATATTTCAGTGCTTATATTTAAAAGTATTTGAAACACTACTACTGCTACTAACTAACTACAATCGTCTCACCACTAAACCCATAGCATTTCATCATTGAAAGCAGTCTGTTGCAAATTCAACAACAACTGATATTATTGATGCTTTACTTGCCCAATAAAGTCCTGTAACTGAAACTGGTAGGGGTGCGGCTTCAAGCCGCCGCCATACCATTTTCTCCTGCCCCCCCCCCCCCCAATTGGGAAATGTTAGATCCACCCCCGTTTCTTCCCCTCTGCCTAATTCAGGAATCTTTATTGGCACGATAAGATAATTCTTACATCACTCTAGAACGCAGAAACAATATATCTCAGCTTTCCCACTCATTCATAAGCGCGCGTGGCCGTGCGCACACACACACACACACACGCATGTACGGGACAGAAGAAGACACTGTCGCCCAAGTGAGCGATCTGTAAAATCCACTGACAGCTGAAAGCGTCAGGAGTGAGTGCTAACAGCATGTTTGGGATGAATGACCCCGACTAAGTGTTGAGCAGAGGAACGCCTAACTCAGCACTGTGTGTTTGGAGCGTTCCTGAGCACAGCTGCATCTCCACAGCACCGCACACCGCCGACACACAATACGGTATACACACCTATACCTGTACCTTCAGGTCCACGGGACCCCACACTGACACACAGTGCACACATATATCTCGAAAATTAAACTATACTACTGTGTTTGACTTGGAAACACACACACACACACACTGTTCCAATGACAACTTCATCACAGCGGGAACTACTTAATGTCCATTCAGTCTGACTGTTTCACCATCGGGACTGAATCTATATCCCAGCGTGATGGTTCAAACCCCCGTCTAAACCTCTGGAGAGGAGATGAAGTGAGCGTTTTGTGGATTCCTCCCTGCGTGGGACGGTGTTGAGTCTTCACATCTGCTTTCTATCCGTCCAGAGAGACACAGAGATCAACATCAGGATATTGCCTGGAATAGGACGAGAGGTCAACTCTCACATGCTTCTGGTTATTAGATGGGCTTGTTAGCTGGATGGGATGAGGTCCCATGGAATGTTGAGGGATTGGAACCCCATTGTCCTCCCATGTCTTAATTCACCACTTGAACCGTACCGCTCCCTGTTCTGGGAATGTCATAATAATAGGCGAACTCTGGCATTGGCTACAGTATGCATTGTGAGGTTGACCATTCACAGCTATGTTAATAAGAGTTATAGAAAAAGTATGGGACCAAGTGGAAGCCCGCAATTGTGCACAGCGATTGTGCACAGGTTTAGATACTGCAGTAGTAGTTAGATAGTATCTTATTGTAGGATGACTGATGTTTTGATTTTGTTTGTTTGGTAAAACACTCTGTAGTGTGTATTAATAGGCTTAAGGCAGGGAAACTAAATTGTTCAGCCACCCCCCCCCCCCCCCCCCCATTAGTGAGTGTCAACGACCATCAGCTGGTCACAGACACATGCACACACCTCCCCTCTGCCACTTAATGAAAGTGACTGCCTCATCTATCTACCAAAGTATGATGTGTGATGAATGTGAAGATTGTTTTAATGTACTTATTTATCTGAACTCTTCCAACTTGGCTGGCCGGACTTGGCCACAATACATATATTTCCCAGCCCCACTATATTGTATTGTCTAGTAAATAATAATACATGCCTGGTAAAAATGTGGAGTCAATCCTTCCTGAAACAAGTTCACTTCAGCAGCAAGTTTTCCCATAAAACCGCCCGTTTCAAGTTGTCTTTGTGGGCATATTATGGCAATAGTCCTGCTTCATGGTTGAGTGATGTGAACCTATACATGTGTGACAGGGTGAATCAGTGTAATGGTATACATGTGTGACAGGGTGAATCGCTGGAATGGCTAATGCATCTCTGGAAGAGCTCTCTGACCTCCAGAGCCATGACTTCAAAGACTCACAGGGAGACGTGTCTCCAAAGACAAGTGATTCACGCCTGGAGAATGTGGCCTGGTCTCTGTCTAAACTTGTCTCATTCCACAGGTCTCCATCTCTATAAGGTGCCATCCGCTAGAATGTGCCATCCCTCAGCCTGGTCTTGTAGAAGTGTGTTTGTTATTATGCAGAAATGCTAGGGGTATACAGACCATCTGTAACACAATAAAATGTGTCTCGATTTCACGCATAGTCCGTATTCCATTTGAGATAGCTTCCCAAACGTAATAGTAATCACAAGATCCACGGCAGTGTTAATTATGACATACAAATTGGATTTAGTCTTTTGAATAACACACCACTTCATTTTAGTCTTAGTTTAGTCTTCTGTATTTGTTTAGTCATAGTCTAGTCTTATTTGACTACATGTTACAGACTTTTAAAAGAATTAATGTTATATTTCACATGAAATGATGTCCAAAACAGGGACAACAGTTTATTTTATTTTCAAGGGTTACAATAATAATAAAAATTTCTTTTATACCCTTTCAACTGCTTATGGCTATGACAGCAATGTGATTATTTGAGAGAATCACAATTATTTTTGCACAATGATTAAAAAATAGCAGAAATAACAAATCTACGATTATTACAAGATGCATTGTAAGGTTTACATCAGCTATTTCCACTCTTTCCCAATTGTATAACACGTTGGTAATTCTTAGCATATTCACTTTTTTGCAAGGCCTTTAAAGATTTAAGAAAGACCTGAAATTAAATTTGTACTCATATGTTGTCTAGTACAAGAGTTAATCAGAAACCTTTTAACTCCCACTTTAAAACCAAAAAAATGTGCCATCCATTACCAACTTCATGTGATCTGCGATAGTGTATTCTGTTTGCCAATGGGAGAACAATGGCTCGTCCATTACCACTGTCAAAACAGAAGGCTTCCAGTTCAAACTGAGCCGCTCTGCTCCTCAAAGAGGGGATGTCAGATCAGATGTGATAAGATCCCAACTCCACTCGCCTCCTGTTAACAGCGCTGCTTTGTTCAACCTGTTTATACAGATTACCATCACTCAAGTGATGGAAATGGCTGAAAAGAGGTGGAACCTAAACAGGAGAATTCACTTGAAAAGACATCTGCAATGTATATTTTAAGTCTCTGAGCTGCGTTTGTCTGGAAAGAAAGTGTTGTTAATTGTCCTTAACCACACAGACTCTGTCCTGTGAACGTTCAGTGAAAAGAACAGATCTACAAGGTCACACTGACTCGTGAGCTTGTAGTTCCCAGATTGTTATGACAGATTTCTTTAAAAATGGGACGTGGTCTAGTACTAGACTCCGGGGGACACAAGTCTAGCCCTTTTGACATCATGAATTGACAGTATAGGAGCAGAACGTGAGGTTTCAGTATGGGAGTCACGCTCCACAGACACACCCTCTGCAATGTGGTTTGAAAAACTCTCCATCATAGTGCAGAGCTTCACTAAATGAACAGTGTGTTGTCCTTGGAGCAAAGCATTCTGGGTGAGTTAAAAACGGTCTGCCATGGAGCAAACACATGGGCTAACCTAAATTAAACTACCATGTACTGGGGTTTACTAGGGGTGGGCAAAGAAATAAATTGATATTTCAATATGTCACAATTCTTACTGCCACAATATCAATATTGAATCTCCAGGTTCCAAATCATTTTTTTAAACATTTGTGTATTTGTTCATTTGTTAATGTTGAAAGATTCGCAACATAATTAATAATTGCAATATAAATCAATTTGACAAACTAAATATTGATACCATATCGTGAAATAAGTGAAGCGTCCCACCTCTACTAAAATAACAGATTAAGCGTTTAGATCTGCTATTTTTGCTTATTGTTCACTCCCAAAATGGGGAGAAGTCTTTCTAACAAATGTCTGTGTGAGTGCACACACGTCTTATAGAAATCTCCATGTTCATGTTTCCAGTGTCTTCCTCATAATGCCCATTCATTCCTGCATGTAATGGTTGAATTCCATTCCGTGCTATACTGTCTTACTATACAAACTAGATTGATCATCCTCAGAAGCTGCTTTGTGTAACTCAGGTGCCGTATGGATCTGGAAGGGCCAGACGTGGTCATATCACGTTTCTGACTAAGATGCAAAAGTATGCAATAACAGGCCCTTCTCCTTCTTCTTCTTCTTCTGGCTGGAGGTGGTGGAACGGTTAGCGTTCCTGCATGTGAAACCCGAGCACAAGTCTGCAGGTAGCATCATGAGGGTATCACTTCAAAACCAAACAGTTGGTGAGGGTGTCTGCCTGCCTGCGTGTGTGTGTGTGTGCGTGTGTGTGGCGTGTGCACCCGTTGTGTACGTGTTCATTTGTGTGTACTGCCAGGAAACAGATCGTACCAGCATCAGTGTCATACTGTGACTGGGAGATAGCAGGAGAAGAGGGAGGGAGATAGGGGGAGAGGAGGGAGAGAGAGAGAGAAAGAGGGAGAGAGGTTGGTTGGTTGAAGATGAGACACTTTGATGTGTGTGTTTGCATTCCTGTGTGCTGGTGAAAGGAAAGCTGCTGAAGGCTGGCAGAGCAAAGGCACACTTGAGAATGAACCAAGTGCTACTGAATATACACACCATGAGAGATGGAGGGGGGGGGGGGCAGAGGTGCCATGTCGTTTGTTTCTCTGCGCTTTATATACTGCACATACTTGTACGCACACACACACACACACTAGACAAACACATTAAATTAAGTTAACTGTTTACAGGACACTGCCAGTCCGACCTGCGTGATCACAGCATCAACGTAACACGCAAAACACAGTCATGTTCCAACTTTACGCGATGACAAATCTCACAAACGACAGAAGCTGTGCATGGTGACATCATGCCGTGCATGCGATGACATGGTTGGTTCATTAGGTTATTAGGTTTTTCCACCGAAACCTCACTAGAATAACTGACCCAAAAGGCTGCAGAGACCACAACCTCATCCACATAAACACTCCAGGCCGAGTGTTAGAGCCTCACTACCAGAGCCTGGTATACCGGACTGTGCGCGCGCGCGCGTGTGTGTGTGTGTGTGTGTGTGTGTGTGTGTGTGTGTGTGTGTGTGTGTGCACGTGTCTTGATAGGGTGTGGCCCGCCTGCATGCAGTCACATGGTGCAAGTGGGGTGGTTTGAGGAGAAGGGTTTGTTGGGGGGGTGGGTGGCAAGATTGGGTGGCGTCTGATCCATGTTCGCACCACGCCGCGCTGACCAGCCAACCAGAAGATGGGAAAAGAAGCGCACCCCTTGTTAGCTTGTTCACCTCTGGCCCCTGCCATCTGTGCATTTGGTTCCTGACACCTGTACCCGCCCGTCGGCACCAGGCCCCCCCGCGGCGCGGGGCAAGCAGGGTCTGGTCTGCAGGGAGATGCACCCAACAGGGGGGCAGGGAGCCACAGCTCCACGGAGCCACGGGGGGGCATGGTGGTGTGATGGGGGAGGGGCGCTGGTTCGGGTGGGGTGGTTCGGGGTGAGGTTTGGGCCACGTTTAAGAAAGACACGGAAATCTAGTACAGTATACAGTATGAACGTAACCTCAAAACTGGGATTATTTTTATGTGGAGACACGTCTGTGTGGAAGACTTGAATAATAAACTCAAAATGCTTGGATTTGATGCCAGGGCTGCCATTTTGGAATGGTGTAGATTTCGATCACATGATTGTTTTTAAATGGAACCAGAGAGAAATAGAACCAGTCCAGCTGGCATGTTCCTATATTTCTATACACCACAGGCAGTTGGCCCAGGTCGATGAAAAGTAACCAACCCAAAAGAAGCTATATGTTAAACTTAAAAATGACAAGTGCACAGCGGATGAGAAGCATTGGATTAAATAAGCCAAAAAGAGTGCAACAAAAATGCAAAATATTTACCTCCCAGACAAAAGACAAGGCCAAAGTTGCTTATAATAAGCAGACATGACAACACTGGTCTCTGTGTCTATTGTTCAGGAAACACATTTCATGGTGCCGCCTGGTTTTGACACCTAAACTGCTTTCAAGAACTAATATACAGGCTCATTATTTTAATAATTGGGGGGAAAAGTATATGAAATGATATGAATGAACGATTTGAATAGCTGTTTTTTTTTCTTTCATAATAATCAACAAGCATTGACTTTGTGCATATTTTGTGCATATTTTTTGTGATTGTTTTTCTGATTGTGCATATTTTTATCACACAACTGCAAAAGTAGCAATTGTGTTTAAAAAAGAAAATGTTAAATTTAAATTTATTTGGATTTATAATGGATTAAATCAATTGGTTTGATTAGTGGCTAGTGGCTACTATGTTAGTATAATCACTTTTTTTTACCCCAAACTGACAGAGAGAGAGAGAGAGAGAGAGAGAGAGAGAGACAGAGACAGAGAAAGACAGAGAGAGAGAGACAGCTGACAAGCTGTAAAAGCAGAATGAAAACGTCTCTTTAGATCTTTATTTGGTACCAGATGTTCATCAAGCGTTGAACAGTAAAAGAGGAGGATCCAACACTCCTCTCGTAAAGGTCAGAGCTCCAACCCCAGACACGTTACAGCGTTAAGTGTATGTGATCTTAGTGTCGGGTACTTTGTGACCTCTTATCTGGGCCAAGGCTTTTCAGCACCAGAACACAACCTGCCTTCTGGCCAGAGCAGGACATGTGGAAGATAAAAGCCAGTGAAAGGGAACATTGAATTCTATCACTGAGGCTGATGTCAGGATGACGGCGGTCAGATCGTTGGCAGACTCAGGGTCGTCTTGGCAGTGCGGGAAAAAAGCGAAGCAGATGCCCCGGCTAAACCCGTTAGCCGGCCACCTCTAATCGGCTTACGTTGGCGAGGCGACAGGCAACTGGCACCTCCGAACAGACATGGACGCCGGTCGCCGCGACGGCTGGTACCAGGGCGACATGTTGGATATCCACAGGAAACCAGACGAGTGCTGATAGAGCCATTACTGGCATTTTGCACTGCCTGGCTTTCAGCTTTTGCCAGCGGGAAGTTCTGCGTTCACAAAAGAAAATGGCCATGGACTGCTGTGGTCTTTCTGTATGCACGTATCACAAAGAGCATCTTAATACTGCAATTCTGCAAATGTTATTTTGACCGAACTGAATGGCAGTAGGTTAATATAGTAGATCAAATAAACCTGCGGTGCTTGTAGACGGGCTATGTCTACCTGCTCTTATATTAAGAGATTTAGATTGTGTGATCACTAAGACGCCTAGTGCTTGACAAGGCATGGCATGAAGCTCAAAGTGCAATACAGCATGTCTGCTGATAAACATTAGAAACATGAGCTCTTGCACAGGAACTAAGGGTTGTGTACCCCTGGTAGAATATAAAGTCTGAGCCTGACCCTAGCGGACTTGGTCTTGCATCTCTATCCTATTCCCTTTGCAACATGTTTGTAGATCGGCTATTTTCACCAAAGTCTATTATGACACTACGTTTTGCCTGCAGCAGAAATAAATTAATCTTCTCTGGAAAAAAAGAGTTTTAGGCCTGCAGTTGTTATTGTGTCCATGTGGTGTTGCCGGTTGCGTGTGCTTTGGGTGACAGCCAAGTCATAAACAGGTTGTTTTTATGAGTTTTGATTCTTCAAAGTGCATGTTCGTGTAACTTTCCAATCAGAGCTCTTCCCGTCGCTGCCAACAGGTGTGGACAGACCTTAAACGTCCCCCAGTCAGGACTATGTGGACTAATGTATTCCACATGGAGGTTACATCTCTATTCCACACTTCACATAAGGGCCTCTTAGTCTTTTGTCATAATGACATTTAACCATTATTAGAGATTTACCGGTAATATATATATATATATATTTTTTTTGCATTTTATGTATAAAAAAAGCCTTGTATTGTAGACACTCAGGATTCAGGAGTTTTCCATTACTGGTTGATGGATGTTCTATACCATGAAGTTTGAAACACAATAGATCCTCTGCCCAAATTCCTTCTGTATTAGCTCAGCATCTAGAAATGTTGGCGCTTGCAGGAATCCAGGTTTGAAGTCCAGGTAGATCACTGGTTCTTAACCTGTAGGCAGGAGCGTGGTAGTTCATGGTATTTCTTTCTTCAAAAGCCTGAAGAATATGTTTGCAAATGCATCTGACACTTTACTACAGTTTCATTCTTCAAACAATGGAACATCAGAATAAACACTACAAGATTTTCAAGTGGGCCCAGATCCAGCAAAGATTGAGAACTAGAAAATTCTGCATCGTGGTATTCGCACAAAATTGTTCTGTTTGTGAAGTAATGTTTTTCAACCAGTGGTTCCCGGGACCAACAGTGGTCCCTGAGAGGATTCCAGGTGGTCCCCAGCTAAATGATGGACAGCTGGTAACCAAATGAATCCTTCTAGATCTGTATGTTTAAGCCTCTCAATGACTTGATTTTAAAGGATGTACACATTTAAAAAATGTAGAAGAATTGTTATTTTGACCAACATTTTGCCAGTCATATCCTAAATTGTGGACCAAAACCCTTGAAAACCCTTAGTTTTGGTTCAGACAGACTGAATTCAACATCTAATGCTGATCCGTGGCTAAAATGCAGATAAAATAATGGGCCCTGGTATGAAAAAGGTTGAAAATCTCTGATTTAAAAGAATGAATAATGCTGTGCCAATGTTTGAAGATTCTCACCATATAACACAACGGTGCCAGGTTGAAAACGGTCAACGAGCCGGACACAGAACGTGGGGTCGGGCGCCACAAACATTTTCTCATCGACACTCGAAAAGCCGGACCGCAAGCCGCGGAGCGGCCGAGGAGGAACCTCCGCCTCCGCCCCACTGGCCTCTCAGGCGTACCGCGACATGTTTGCTCTGCGCTGAGGATGATCTTGTAGGGTCTCCTCTAAGTCAAACAAGTGGCACACTGCCAAGTCGTCTAGTAGCCCATTCGCACACACGCGAGGACTTATTGACACAGCGGAGGGCGGTCAAAGCCACAGTGCTAAGGGTCCTGCTCGCGTTTACAATTGGAATAGAGCGCTCCCTTGTAGGGCCATTACATCCATCAAACGGAGAAACCTCTGTCTGTGCGTGTGTGTGTGCGTGTGCACGTGTCTAAGGCCCCTGACCTCACCATTAATTCTCTCGACAGGGCAAACACGTTTTCACTCACAGAACAAACTGCACGGTAAACACGCCAAACTCACTTTGGTGTTCGCCGCTTACATCACATATCTCCCCAACAATGCTTTGATCTGTATCGCGTGATGTGCTTCAATGCTACAAAACATTATTAACCTGCTTATTAATCCCATGTCCCTCAAAGTAACAACAACAACAGGGCTGTTTAATGTTTAAAAAAAAGATTTTGGAAAAGGTTTAAAAGGGGGGCGGTACTCCATATTGAGTGTGGCGGTGATTGACAGCCATGCAACATGATGTCATGACAGACGGACTAGAACACATACAGCACACGCCCTGTCTGGAACCGGACAAATGCGGCATGTGAAATTACTCCACAAGAGAAGAAAATTACCCATTACAACTTGGAGCCTGTGTGCGTGTGTGTGTATGTGTGTGCGTATGTGGGTGCGTGTGCAATAATATATATACACATAAAGTAGATATATATTGTGTGCGACTGTGCACATCTTGTGTTAATCTATCCATATTTTCTAACTTTGAGGTTGAACAAATTCACCCATAACCATTTGTTTCCATTAACACTGAGGATCTTAATGATCTCAATGAGTCCTAGAACAATGGCGTACTGTTTTCGTCCCGGTGCTTTCGGGCGAGCCTAGTTTAGTTTTGAACGTCAAACAGATGCTGAAATTACCATGTGCAGCACTGCCGCAAGATTGTTCACAAAGTGTAATGCGCACTGTAGTATACGCATGTAAACCGAACGTGTCCCCTCTCTGTTTGTCCCCGTCCAGAGTCTGTCCCCCATGGAGTCCTCTGTGTCCACAGCCGCTGACAAGAAGGACTGCAAAGGAACTGGAATTGACGGGAGCAGCTTCTCCGACCTCCCAAAGAAACCCTCCCCTACCACGCTGACCAGGGGTACGTACAACCACACAATACGTCGAAAGCTTGAATAATGTGCACGACTGTGAACAATATGCTATTGTTGCTCGGGTTGTTTTATGTACTTGCTATGTGTTCCTTTCAGAAACTAATGCCCTGTTTTATACTTTTTACTATGGTGGACTATGGACAAGTAGAGAAAGTAAAGAAAGTCCAAGGCAGCTCTGTTCATTTCAAGTACTGGTAAAGATT
>CM076978.1:17917802-17957802 GCA_039105355.1 Benthosema pterotum
GGGGTGGGTGGGGGGCACAACATGCCAACAGCACGTGCACCAAGGCCGGCCCACTAGATCCTGATTGGAGGAAGGCCACCTCTATCCTGATTGGTTGAAGGCCTTGTCTCCTCTCCCTCCACCCCTGCAGTTCACTGTGACACAGGGAGGAACTCCTTATATGGTCAGCACATTCTATAGTAGGGAGGATTAATCACAAAAAAGAATAATATTTGAAAAAACGTAATATTTGATTTAAGTGAAATCACTGAACATACCTTTAATGTGTACCTTTAATGTTTTTGTGTCAGTTTGAATTATATATATTTTTTTATTATTTAATAAATAATGAACAAAGAAAGAAAGTAATCGCTAAGAACATAGAGAATCGATATAGTGTGAGCCCCAGAGGAGAGAAGAGCGGCGTTGGCAGAACAACAGAGAAGCCTCCGATATGTATCAAGGTTGCTTTCTGCGGGTCTTGTTAATGGTTTTAAATGGGCGCCCACATTGTGTTTGACAGACTGCATCTGTCTGGACAGCGGGGGGCAAGCGGGGGCCAAGCAAGCTCCCACAGGCTTTGGCCCCTCTGCAATCCGACACCCCGGGGGCCCGGCGATTTACGAGTGTGTCTCTGTGCTTGTACGTTAGCGTGTCAGAGTAACATGTGCTCAGATCAAGTACCACTTCCTCCACTGTAAAACATCTCTTTGTTTCAAAGGCGAACCTGCGATGGGCCATGCCAACACGTGCTACACATACACACACGTATAGACCCACGTACACACACACGCGCACACACATGCACAGACACTTAAGTACAAAATCACTCATCTACACATACGTTTTACTGTGCAGCACTCAGCCCTCTTTAAGTTCTGTTTCAGGAGTGAGTTGTTCTATACAATCACGCACACACACACACACACACACGCCATTACACTCCCGGCTAAGTTGGCCAAAGAGAGTGATTCCGCCATCGTTCATCCCTGCCTGACCGTACTGGGCCAGTGGAGCAGCCGTCCGCTTGCTGTAACAGATCTGATTATGTCACGCGGTTCTCGTGCATCCGTTAGTCGGCCATGTTGGAAGCTGCAGCGTCCTCGAGATTGATGCTCTCTCGCGCTTAAAGCAGCGGATTGTTGTTTGTAAATAATCACTCCTCGGTGAGGCGAGCGCATGGTTAAGTGAAATAGGGAAAGCAGCTGTCTCACTCCCAAGCTCGCTGCTGAACAACTGGGTTGAAGACATCATCTGGTAACAAGATTGAGAATGCATGAAAGAGGTTAGAAACGCAGGAACGGCGCTACGTTCAGGCTCTAAACCATACCTGGGCATTATGCGGCCCGGGGGCCAAATGCGCCCCTTTGGCTGACTCTGACCAGCCCGGGGACCACCAGTGGTCCTTGAGAGAGTTAGTTAAGTTAAATATGGAAAGTGAACCAAAATGAACCAAATGGACCCTTGCGGGTCCATTTGGTTCATTTTTACACTCTCAAGAGTTAAAATGTTCATCATCTGAATTAGCCCAAAGTCTACACATTCAATCAGAGAATGTAAGAGAATGGTCATTTTTGTTATCCTGTTTTGTTTCCCAAATACAGCCTGGAATTGTGGACAAAAACAAAAGAAATCTTGAAGAAAGTTTTGGGATCTGTGTGGCTAAAATGTCATCAAATGGTGGTCCGTGGCTCAAATACTGAATAAATAGTGGGCCCTGGTGTCAAAATGGTTGGTCTTACTCTAAACTCTGCAGTCACAGTGAGACCTCAGCTAGCAGGAGCAGAAAGTGGCAGTGTGTTTAAACCAAGGCTTCCTAAATGTTTCCATACCAAGGACTCCAAATAGCCACAGCCTCTGGCTGCACGCGGCCCTCTACTGTGAAACGTATAGAAAATATACACGCCGTGGCCTTGTAGATCTGTTTGTTTTTGCTATTTTTGTTTAAAATAAAGACACCGTCTTGAAAGTGCCCACTGACAGACAGCCTCTACTTTAAAAAACCTCTGGTCCAGCCCAAACCCTAAATTTAACCGTAACCCCACTCATAAAATGGACAAGGCGCTGCAAACATGGTTGAAGAGCATGCACATTGGTGAAATGTGTACATTTCACAGTGCTATTAGGCGTCATTGACACATTAAACAATACTATCCCTAACTATCCCTATCCCTTTAAGTGTGGCTCTGTACTTTTTTCCCTATCTACACCAAACTTGTCTAAAAACTCACAACATTTTTTTTTTTTTTTTGCTAATGTTCCAGCAGAATATGAATGCCAGGGTTCAAGTGCTTTAAGCTAAAGTGGATCAATATGCTTTGGTGTGACACTCGAGTGGAGAACTGGTCTCCTTAGCAACACTATGAATGAGGTGGACGACCATCCATGCGTTAACGATAAGACCCTGGATGGATGGATGGATGGATGGATGGATGGATGGATGGATGGATGGATGGATGGATGGATGGATGGTTGGATGGAAGAGGGAGGACTGAGTGCTCTACTTTTCAAGCTCTACTTTACTGCATTCTACTCACCTCTACTCTATTCTCCTCTACTAGAAATGTCCGGCCACTAATCTCCCTGAGAAAGGGATTTGAGTCTTTCTCTCTGTGGCCCCTAAATGGGGGTCTTACCCTGCCTTACACAGAGGAGGAGCCATACAAAGAGAGAGGGAGGGGGTGTTAGGGTCACACCGGACCCCCTTCCCCTCTCTCTCTCTCTCTCTCTCTCTCTCTCTCTCTCTCTCTCTCTCTCTCTCTCTCTCTCTCTCGTTTCACCAGAGAACATCCTTATAAACTGAAGCACTGTAAGATGGAAGTACGGTAGAATGGATGACGTCAGGGTTGGAATTTCTGAGAGAATAGGGATTTCGATATCCCCCTCCTCTGACCTTTCATTTGTACGTAACTAGTGGGCATGCGTTTTATTCCTGCTTCTGGTGAGGCTAAATTAAATTTCCTTCCAGGAAAAAGACCGTCTGGCTTTATTTTATGGTGGATAATATCACTGTTAGCCCTGTACATTAACCACATTTTCACTGGTTAAATAAAGGCCAATTTAAAGTTCAATTAAAATGTGGCCTTACAAAGAAGTATATTTGCTGGAAACCAGATAAAATCTGCAACATGACGAAGACAAATGGACGAGATCAGTCTCTCTCACCCAAGAGTTGGGGGTGACCAATCAGAGAGCACCATTCAAAGTGTTTCAGACTAATATCAATTACACAGTGATATTATTCCGGCCATGCCAGACTAGAAGTGTAGGGCTTAATGATCAAGAAAATTAGTTCCCGAGCTTCCCGTCCCGCCATGCACCGACCGTGTTTTCTATCTATAGCCTGCAGTGTCCCCTGGCTCTTTTACAAACACGACAAAACATGTCATAAGATTTCATCTTTAAGAGACAGAAGCAGCCTCCTCTGTCCCCTACAGAGGGTCGTGTTGGGAAGGCCTTCGTCTCGATCGAGTGTCGCGCGTTTAGCTCCAGCATATCAATACTTTGTCTTCCCTAATACTGGATACCTGAGAAGACAGGCCAGTAACAAGCTTACAGGAAGCCTTATTGACTGTCTCCCCCAATGTTGCATTCTTCCTGTCAGGACCTCACTGTAGTAACAAGAAGACAAGGGAGCAAACGGAGACCGATATCTTTTTATGTCCCGGAACGCCTCTGGATTTATGCTTTTTATCCGTTCTCCTCAAAACTCACCAGGTCATCTTCAAGAACTCCTTCAGGCGTCATTTTACAGCTCGTTCGTGTTTGTGGTATTCTCGCTGTGTGACGATAGATAGTGCACTGGGCCCGTCGCCCGAATTCCCTAATATATCCAATATCACAATATCTGTCGCATGTAATCTTTTTCTCAGTGTTGAGCACTGTCTGGCCCTCCCATGTTACCTATCCTCAGAAACGAGAAAGAGAGAGAGAGAAAGAGAGGGGGTGGGCAGAAATACAAACAGAAAAAGAAGGTGAGTGAGGGGGTAAAAAGGGAGAGAGAAAGGAGGAAAAGTGTGCTTATATTTAGTTGTATGTTCTTATGAACAGTGAAGGTGATCTCTCTCTTTCTTTCTCTCTTTCTCTCTTTAATTGTACACTGGTGTCACTGAAAATAGTCAATGCATTGTGGACGCAACACACAGTGGGCTTATCGCTCTGCTCTTTTCAGCACGCGACACAATCGTATGACAAAGTATACACTGCATACGACTCTCTCTCTCTCTCTCTCTCTCTCTTATCTAGGGTTTCACTTGGGTCTGGCCAAGTGAGGATTTAAAGATTAGATATGCTAAGTGAGAGCAGAAGGGTACAGAGTGTTTGTTTTTTTCCCCCTTGTGTTTTCGGGCACTGTTTGATTGCAGGGTTTTATCAGCATCCATTACAGTGTTCTAATAATCAACCAGCGCTGGCCTACATCCAGTACAGGAGACAGTCTCCTCCTGGTGATTGGTAGCAATTGGTCACAAGGGATTTGCATTTTCAGATATAGCAATCTGTATTTTTATTCTATTTTGTAAGAAGAAGAAGAAAAAAGGAGGAATTATTGAGCAGTCTCCAGAATCTCGCTTGCCTTTGTTTTTCTTCATTTTAGGTTTGAAGTAAAGAAGCAAAGTCTTCTGATAAACACTGAAACATACTGTATATATACATACAAGTATTTTTAAATACTTGTACACTACATCCATGTCAAATTATATATGCTTTTTGTACCGAGAATACAGTACTATAGTAGCAGCACTGTCTTATTTTATTCATTTTTTCTTTTAGGGTTTCTTTATGCCAAAACCATTCTTTAATGTCACAATCCCTTTAATGTAGTCATTTTAGTCAGTCATCCTGTATGCACATGGGGACATGGGGCTCTAATGTGATAGTCAGACATAAATCAGGAAGCAGTGAAAACACATTTCTGATATCGGTGGTTAGTTCGGGAACGCTCCGTCGCGGCTTCAAAGTCCCGGCAGTAAAGAAAAGACGAGAGAGAGAGAGAGAGAGAGAGAGAGAGAGAGAGACGGAGAGGGAGAATGAAAGAAAGGGTTTTGTGCTTAAGGCAAACGTCTCCGCACATAAATCTCTGTTCAGCAGCGGCGTCTGCTCTCATGAGGCTCAAACGCAACACGTTGCATTCCTCCGTTTTAGAACCGACCTGGAGAGAGAATATATATGGATGCTTTAGGGGATTAACTCTCTCTCTCTCTCTCTCTCTCTCTCTCTCTCTCTCTAAGTTAGAGGGGCACTCGGGGCAACAAGGGACATACGGAACAACTCTGACTTGTGTACAAATGAAACCAAATGGACCGGTACGGCACAATTTGGTTTCATTTGTATCCGCTCGGAGTTACAAATGGATACATGGTGAACACTAGAGTTTTTATGGTTGTGTTGTGTAGTAATCTCTGGCAGGCTGGGAGGCCAGGAGGAGGAGGTTATGTCTCTCTCTCTCTCCCTGCCTCTCCAACTCTCTGGATTAGTCTCCCCTTCTTCTCTTTCTTGTGCTTCATCCTCTCTTTAATGGCCTGTCTCTCCCAGCATGCACTGTGTAATCCTCTCAGATACTTCCTGTTTTGTTGGGCCTGAGGAGTGCAGGACGTCCACTGTCTCTCCTCTCCTCCTCTCCGGCTCTTTTGTTTTGCTCTCCTCTCCTCCTCGTTGAAAATCCATTCCCACGCACACATTTCCACACCGAAAAAAAAAAATTCTCTTGTGACCCGACGTTGACCGCCATGAGCCCCCCCCCCCACACACACACACACACACACACCCCAGATATCAATCAACTGGAACCAGTAGGCTGCCAGTCTAATGTATCTTTAACACTCACAGTTCAAGTGAACCAAAATAAACCATCCAGGGAGTTTAGACCTGCTAAAACAAAAATGTGCGCGAGCCATAAACACGGACAGGAGGCGCTTATGTAAACTGCTTGGGGTTTCCTGTGACCTGGAAGGTCCACAAGTTGGACAGTTTTTGTGGTCAGACAGCAACCCCCTCCCCACCCCCACCTCCCCTCCAACACCATACACACACCCCTATAGCTCCCTGCCTGCAGACACAGCTGTGGTCCCCCTGAAATAGAAATAGCCTGTTCTGACTGCATTCCAGCGTGTTGTGGAATATAATCCACATGTGGCCCAGTGTTGAGTGGGTCCGTTCTCCGCGGAACCGTGTTGAATTGATCGGTGTTGAGAACCGTTTTGAGTTGAACAGTTCATCGTCGAAACGGGGAACAGCAGCCAGGCACAGGGAGGTGGTCCAGGTGAGGGTCAGAGCAGAATATGACAAATAGGGAGGAAAATGGAGGAAGATTTCTCACTGTTTACTGGTTTTCTGGGTTGTGCGTGCGTGCGTGTTTTGAAGTCACACTGACGGACTGGTGGTGATCTCAGCTCCGGCCCCCCTCAGCTTGGAATCCGTGACTCAGTAATAATCCAGACAACAATAGGGGTCTTCTTTGGTTCGTCGGGGACAAAAGCTGAGTTTCAATTGTGTTGCAGCGGCTCCCTGTATGGAAGCACCTCCCCGGGCAGGACATTGATTTGTGCCAGCCGCTGCTGCTAGAATTCCTCTGGTGGGAAAGCGAGGTGTCTGCTGGTAATCACAGATCTAGACTTACACTCACAATGCCTCCCCCTCACACTGACCCTCTGCTAGCACCCAGCAGCTACAGGACACTTGTCCATGCCAAGGACCCCCAAATAGCAACCCCCCCAACACTTTACACGCACACACACACTTGCGAAATGTCTATTTTTATGGTTACTTTACCGATTCTTTTTGCCAGGTGCTTGAAAAACACACTTTTTCATGATTGGCTGCCTCTAGGCTGCCTCTAAGCCAATGGGAGACTTACCCGTAAAACCCATAGTTTTTTTGTATGGCATTAAACATCCATAGTGTTGAGTCTGAATGTGGCAATGTCCGGCGAGTGGCAATAGAAGACAATGTTATGTGCTAAATGGAAATATAGCAGAACAAAACCAAGTGAGTCAACCAGTAACATTGGAAGAGCTTGTTGCTGACTGAGAGTCATATTTGTGTCACTGTCTCCAATCTACAGCAGTGGTTTTCAAACTTTTTGATACCATGGCCCACTATTTATTCAGCATTTGAGCCACAAACCACCATTTGAGGACATTTTAGCCCCACAGACAAAACTAAAACTAAATATTTATTTTGCTTTTGTCCACAATTCTAAGGTAGAAAAACAATCAAACATACAGACCAAATCTACATACAGTAATACTGTATGTCATGAACATGTTCGAGAACCAGTGGGAGAGTCACACAGTCCAGACCAGCCAAACTCACGGGTGTCCTCTGGTCAAAATTGGATCACCTTCTCTCCTCTGTTCACGGCAGCTCTGAACGGCGACCAAGACAAACTCAGGCGGCGGTTTTCAGCTGTTGTAAACAAAGCCGTCTGCCAATCGGAGACCGTGGCGGCCATCGCCGGTCGCAGTCGGCAGCAGTGAGGTCGGCCTGCGCTGCATAAACATTCACCGAAAAATAAACGTTTACCCTGTTTTGTTTTTGCGGCCACATTCCCCCCGCAGGGATGGCGAGTCGTGGAGCGTGCGGCCGTGACACGACGGTTACGCTCTCTGAGGGCGGGACGGACATATGGGGTGGTGGGGGTGGGGGTGTTCTGCAGTAAACCGTATCAGAGGCAAAACAAGCAGACGAGGCCTGGCGTGGTATAAACGGGGAAACCCGGGATAACAAACACACAGGTTTACATTCAGACACAGGGGGGGTAACAAACACACAACTCACTGGACACATGGAACACCCGGGTCTCATTCATAAACTCTGCAGTATGCAACAGTAACAGTGTCGGCTTGAAATGAATACAAAATGAGAGACAGCGAAATCATTTCCTGCTATGAAAAGGGCCTTGACTGTTGAGCCAACAGCTTTGAACGTTACTAACGGTAAGCCGGTTTACTCTGGTCGCGACCGTTGGGCCAACAGCCGCAAATGTTCTTCACCGTTCACTACTAAACATAACCCCTATGTTAGTAAAACCTATGCCTAAAACTAGCCTTAACCCCTGACCGTTGCGCCAACAGTCACGCAACTGCCATGACTGTTCATTCAGTCGCGACCGTTCTGCCATCAGTTGCGACCAACAGTCACAGTTGGTAAATATTTGGTCTCCCCCACCCTTCAGCTACTAGTACAGTTGGGAGGGTTCATAATATTATGGTCTGCAAGCTCTAAGAATCTATCCACATACCATAGACAGACACTTAATGAAAACCAGCGACCTTGCAGTGGTACAGCGCACATTTCCGCACGCACGTGCTTGGGTGTGTGTGTGTGCGTGCGCGCACATGCGCGCATGTCTGCCTGCGTGTCCTGCCCTGTAATCCGACCAAACCCCTTATGAGATCTCTCTGTATGGTTGTCATGGCTGCCAGCGAAGCCGGCACGCACAAACAGAATAACACGGCGTATGGAAAAGTGATTTATAAAGTCCTTCATCATCACGCAGCTGGAATAAAAGCCGTCGTTTCCGTAACAACCGGGTAGCGGTTCGCTGATGGAGTGACATCTCTGGCTGGATTGGCAGGGCGGCTTTTCCATGTGAGAGAGAGAGAGAGAGAGAGAGAGAGAGAGAGAGAGAGAGAGAGAGAGAGAGAGACAGAGAGAGAGACAGAGAGAGAAATGAGACAGAGAGAGAGAAGTCCCTTTCACTATGACACACGAGATCTGCCCGCTCACTACTGTTCTGCTCCAAAGAACTCAACACGTTGATGACTGGTGCTGCGGTCTGAATGTATCTTATCCTCATTTCAATTGGACACAGCATAACATTTAGTGGGCTCTTTTATTTTCCTGACTGTCAATGTGTGGATTTTTAGCGTGGGTGGGCCTTGGTTGTGGATAGTATACTACTGTACTGTATGTAACATTTACTCTAGTACTGTACTTCAGTAAAACTTTTGGTATTGTCTTTGCTGTAACTCCTCCATGACGTCTCTAGCCTGGGATCCAGTCTGCTTTGCTGTGTTTGCAATCTGAAAAATGTCACATCGCAAATCAGTCTGGCCAGGAGCCTATCCCTACAGGTAGGCGGGGCATATGAAGGTTGAAATGAAGCCGAGGATTCTGATTGGTCTGTGGTTTGTTTGAATGAAGAAAAATACGAGTACACATTCGTTTGAACACCATCCAATCAGAAACAATGTGGCTACTGGCCAGACTCATTTGCAAAAGTGACATTTCAGATGTGCGGAACGCAGCGAAATCAGGCTGGATTCCAGGCTATGGCATCTCATTTTTACTAAACTTATTAGAAGGTTTAGTTACTCATTACTGTGCAGATTTAGATTATCATTGTTACAACACAAACATGAACTGATGAATTAACATTTCAAAGTAGTTTACTTGTAAGTGATTGATTCTACATTGTGGTGTTGCTACTTACAGTAAGTAACAATACTTCTTCCAACCAACGGCCCCAACCCCTCAACCGTTGCCTTGCTCGACCCAATAAGCGCCACAGGCTGCGGAATGGAACCCGGAACCCAGGGTGTGTGCTCATTCCTGTGGTTGGGTAAACATGGCAGTCGGTGATGACAACCTTCCAACTTGATGTCTCTATGTTCGAAATGTCTCTATGAACTCAATGTGGTGAAACATCAACTGACTTCATAATTGAAGACGCCGCATCCAAAATAAATATCATCCCTCCATCTGAAAAAATGGACACCTTCCTGTTGCAATGATTTACAACACGAAACTTAAAACAAACTTTTCTTAACCGCTTAAGCCATATATAATTCATTGGCCAAGGCTTCCCCCATGCAGGGGTCTATACTTGGGCTCCCTCCTTTTGTTTTCCCTATATTGTATATACCAAAATGTCTTCACCGAAAATAGCAGATCCACAACTTTGTGGATCCTGCCTCCAGCGGGAGAATGTGGAAGTTCTGCACAAAAATATAGTCCAGTGGTTCTCAACCAGTGGTCCGGGGACTACCAGTGGTCCTTGGGAAGGTTCCAAGTGGTCCCCAGACTAATTGATTGAAAGTAGGTTGACCAGATGTAACTCTTTGAGAGCGTAAAATTTACACTCTCTTTTACACTACGCAACTAGAGAATGTAGAAGATGAATGGTCATTTTGATCTGTATGTTTGACTGTTTTTGTTTCCCAAATCCAGCCTGGAATTGTGGACAAAAGCACAAGAAATCTTTAGTTTTGGTCTGTAGGGCTCAAATTCTGAATGAATAGTGGGCCCTGGTATCAAAAAGGTTGAAAACCACTGGTAGAGTCCAAGAGGACCAGCAGAAAGGTTTGCCTCACAATGTCTGTTTCTCAAATAATACTACAGTATACAGTACTTGTGGTGTATAGTATGTTGTAATACACCCACACATACAGACACACATGCACAGTATATTTGGGAAACACCCATGGTGGAAATCCACTTTAGAGATTACTATAATAATGCTTAGAGCGCTCAATGTCGTCTCACTGCTGGACGGAAGGAACTCCTAATAATACTAACGAGGCTGAAGATGACAGGATGATGACAAGATGGCTTTTCACTGGAAATCCTGTGTGTGTGTGTGTGTGTGTGTGTGTGTGTGTGTGTGTGTGTGTGTGTGTGTGTGTGTGTGTGTGTGTGTGTGTGTGTGTGTGTGTGTGTGTGTGTGTGTGTGTGTGTGTGTCGCCAGGTGTTTTCCCATCAGTGAGAGTCATTGCAGGAGAATTCCTGCTTCAAACAAATCCCGGGTCACCCATTAAACAGCAAATACAGACACGCTTAGAGTAAACATACACACAGTGGGGGAGAGAGAGAGAGAGAGAGAGAGAGAGAGACTATCAATGCCAAATTAATATTAACATTTTTTTATTAATCCTATCACATGGTCATAATTATTCATTCAGACAACGTGTTGGTTCTCAAAGTGGAGTCCACTTCCTTCCAGATTTGCACAACTGTCAGGGTTATGGGGGTCTCTCTCTGAATGTAAAAAAATGGTTTGAGAGCTGCTGACCGAAAACATTATATCACCATTTCAAAACAGGAAGTAACCACATCCTGTTTACCCTCCATGCTCCTCGGGCATCAGATTATACAATCATAGTGTCACTTTTATGATCCAGATTAATCACAGTCACACTGTGGACACGCACACAGACACACACACAGACACACACAGACACACACACGGGAGTGTGTGTGTGTGTGTGTGTGTGTGTGTGTGTGTGTGTGTGTGTGTGTGTGTGTGTGTGTGTGTGTGTCCAGTCAGTGTTAGCTTTGGCAAAAAAAGAAGGTAGAGCTCTTTAAGCGTCTGTAAGACATCCATAAATCCACCTCATTCAACACAACACATACCATCTAAAGTTCCCACAGACGCATACTGACTAACGCACACTCCGCAAAAACACACACACACACACACACACACACACACACACACACACACACACACACACACACACACACACACACACACACACACACACACACACACACACACACACACACACACACACACACAGGTCTCTGCTATGTCTTCTGATGTTTTATGGTGCCTGAGGCTCTTCGCATCCACTGTTCACGTATTGTTCACATCAATAGAGCGGTGAAGTGAATTGTCATCTAGAGATAAGGCCTTTATTCATCCCACTGGGGAACTTCAGCCATCAAAGACAGTACAGCAGTTAAATACAGATTACAGGCCAAGGAAAGAAATGACAGTAGATACAGCTTGGTGGAGCAGCAACAACAGCAGTGATGATGTGAAATCTTTTTTAATGTATTTATACTTATAATTGTAATTGTAATTCCACAGCCATGCATAATAACATGTCCATCAATTCTGTTGAAAGGATGTTTTAAATATCAAAAGGCAAATTGTGACACCCTTAATATACAACATTATTGCTGCCTCGCTATATCATACATACACACTGGTTATTTTTCTTTAAAATTTTCTTTAAAAATATAATTTTTCATATCCTGAAAAATGATGAACATTTGTCAGTCAGCTGGCTTCTGTCTGACAGCATAGATCTATTCTAGCACTGTCAGCAGACCTAACAGTTCATTCACAAGTTGAGAGAGAGATGGGGGGGAATAGTAGTCTATGACGAGAGATATTGTTGTTTACATATTAAGACACTTCCTCTGTCCTGCTGAAAAAGCAGTAATTATCAGCCGAGTTGTCATGCCATTAATGCCTCTGCATTGTTGAAGAGTAAAACCATTCATTACTGCACAGGAAGGGGGTGGGGGTGGGGTGGGGGGGCAGGGGCTTTATCATGATCTTCATGATCTGATTCTCCCTCTCTCTCCATCTCTTCCTCTCTTTCTCTCTCTCTCTCTCTCTCTCCTGTTCAACTCTCCCGTGTCTCAGTAATAACCTGCACTGTTTTGGTTCACGCAGCATCCTGGTGTAAGTGAAAGGGTTTCACAACCAATGCATTCCTTTTTAACAACTTGAACCCTGGCATACCTATTCTGGGGAGAAGAAGACATTCACATGACTGACTGCCACCAAAAGTACAGTAGTACTTTTCAAGAGAGAGAGATTCAAGAGGAAGAAAGAGATAAAAAGCCAAACTTAAGTCAGAACAATATGGAAGATGTTGCTCCAACTTGCTTGTTCATTCGCACCTCACCCAGGCATTCACCATTACGAGGCGACTCTCTCATACACATGCAAATACAACGCCTTTGTGTTCAACTTTTAGCGGTTCGATGAGGTGTTGCTTTCGACTCTCAAACCAACAATAACACTCATTATGCCATACACAAATGGCACATTTTTCACACTTTTCTGCTAAACTGTTTTAATTACACACGCATGCACGTGCACAATTCTATTTAAAACTAAGACTAAAACCTTGAAATCTGGGATATGGGTTGGAAACACGAATCCTGTTTGGGGGTCCCTGGAACAACACATTTTCAGACAGTGGCCCTCCACGGCCTCTGTTCTCTACTGAAGAGAAAGGTATAGGGTTCTGGAAGAGATGAAGGCTGTGTTAGAACCAGAGGGTTCCATGGTCCGGTGCTGGAAACACACGGCGGGATATTTCCCCTCATAAAGCTGCTGGTTTAGAGGCTGCAGGTCTGTGTCGTTCGGTGCAGAAGCTTGTTGCTTTTCACTTTCTGTAATGCAGGTGGACACAGACAGACATGCAGCACAGAGCAGTGGCTGTGGCCCCGCTAAAGAGACCCCCCATGGGGGCTGATGGGGACCACATTTATGCTGTGGTGTTGGCGGTCACAGCGGGACTGATAGAAACCGACAAGCGGTGGTCTGTTGCTGGGGGTGGGGGGGTATGGGGGAAGGCTGTTGGCCTGGCCCAGCACACTTGGAGTTCTATGTTTCCTGCCTGTCGAAGCGTTTATATGGAGGCACAGCATCCACTCTGAACCAGGGACGTGCACACATAGGCATCAAAGGGTGGCTTCAGCCCCTGCCCTTTTATCCGCCTGCCCTTCCCGCACCCCAAACGCAGCACCGTCCTAGATGGATGGCAAAAGTCTTTGTCACACCGCATGTCCACTAGCAAGAATGCTGGGTTGCACCCCAAAAATAGCGGATCTACAAGCAGATCCATCAGCAGATCCATCGTGAGCTTGTAGATCTGCTATTGTTCATATGTCTCCTCTTATTGGATTTTAGTTGGCCCTCTAACACTCTCTACACGTGTCTGCTCTGAACAATGAATAATAGATATTTTGTCTGTGTGGCAACCACTCAACCACACAAACCCTATAGCATCCCCATTCTGGACATGTCATACGAGAACGAATATTAACAAAACAAGAACTGCACTCAGTAGAGTGCCAACTTGCGCATGGCCTACTTATGCATGAGCAGAGCGTAGTGCAGTAAATAGGTAAAAAAAAATACTGTACGTATATGGTGATATCACTGGTTTCTTGCTGGCGGGTTAGTCAGTAGTCTACAACAGCAGAGGCAACAAAGGTATGCGTACCACTATCATCAGCTCCCAGTACTTTTATTGCACAACTTCCGCACCTAAGCTGCGCTGTGTTGGTCGGTACGCGGGATCCCTGCTAAAGACGATAGCTCTAGAGACTGAGCTAGAGCCATACACAAATTAATGATACGATTAGTAATGCATTAATCGGTTCAATTCTTTAATATTGCAGCAAGGTCATCTATAATACAGAATTAATACATACATACAGTAACATACAGTATTAGTGATCAAAATCTATAAAGAAACGAAAGTTGAGTAAAAAATTAGGCCTGCAGTCTAATATTTGTAGCAGAAGCAATACTGTAGGTTTAATAAAACACACTCAAGTAAGATGATAAAATGTACTATAGCAGTAGTAGCGTGTGTGTGTGCGACTGTGCGTCATGCGTGGGATGGAGTGGAGCTCCAACAAAGACAAACAGGGTTCATGTGCTGGGCGGGGGCGGGGGGTTCTGGGTAATTTGGGTTTGGTGGCGGCGGTGGGTCCAGCTCTCATGTGGCATTGGCAATATATTCCCCTCTCTATTGGAAAAATATTAGTCCGGGGGGAGTCTGTTGAAAAAAAAAAAGCCACCAACAATATCTGCCTAGCATCCACGACCCCCTCTGCTCCCAGAGAGCTATCATTCATTCATTCCTCTCACAAACCGCAGAGCAAACGCTCCCCTGACTTGGCGGGCCGCGCACCGCGCTGACGTCTGATGTGGTGAGATCATGTAAAGACGTAGAATAACACAGGGACGCCATGTGTCAACCGCCGCTCCACGCTGAGAACACAGCATGCGCGACACGGATCACATCTGTGTCGCATGTGGTTTGTTTTCAAGGGATTGTTAAAACTTCAATGTGATCCTTAGATCGCGAGTGGATGGGTGGGGGGGGGGTGGGGGTTATACTTTCTAATTAGAACCCGACCAATATATATAGGTCTGGCTGATGTATCAGCCCTTTTTCCACCCTGTCTTCTTTTTGACGACATCGATATCTGCAATTATTCAGCTCATATGTCATCTGCTCATAATATGTCCTCATATATTTCTTTATCTTGTAGGCAACTATCAGAATAGCAGACGACAAGGTGCCGTTGTGTCAACCTTGATTCTGCGTTTACATGAGATGCAACAGTGACTGAAAACGCTGTATAGTGTGCATGCCAGCATGTGTGGCGTCAGCCATGCTGTCATCATGCTGATTTCAACTCTGAAAGGGGTTTTCACGTTAGTGCATTTCCAACCACCGAAAACATCTAGAGACCTACAGAGGTCTAAACAGGGCCTTAGACTAGTAGCGACTCATTTAACTTCCTCCATCCCCCTTTTCTCCCCGATTTAGTCTAAATGCCAATGAATTCCTCACCACACATTTGACATTTTCTATATTGCTACTTCCTAACCTGCCATTCAGGAGCCCTAATAAGGAGGAACTGGTGCCCATTAGTTCTACTCCTCCCTTGCATTCCCCTACCAGCCTATCAGACTTGTACCAGCCTGTAGGAGTCACTAGTGCGGTGGCAAATACCCTTCCCCTGCCCGGCTTCCCTCGCCAAATTGTGTTTGTTTAGAGTAGACACTCGGCCAAACCGGATGGTACTTCATCCCTGCACCACCTGAGTGCCCTGTGCACCCAAATTTAAAACAACTTTCAACCTGACATCCCTATTATAGGCATGTCCATATGACATACTTATGTTGCATGAAAATAGTCAAGCTATTAGCTCATAACCTATTGCAGCATGTGCTGCATTCTTCTGATATTGCAGATCTGCTATTATACCCCACCACCTCGAAAAAAAGACACGTTTTCAAAACAACTTCCATGACTATGCCTATAATGACATGGCAAACATAGGGACGCCAGATTAGATGCGCAGTAGAAGGACAATTTTCATTGTTCTTCCTTCCAAGTGATTCTTTTGTGAATGGAGTGGTTCTTTGAAAGCACAGAGGCAGTGCAGAGGAAGCATTCCTTTGGGTTTCAGTCAGTGATAAATGTACGGGACTTAGTCACAGTGGATTTTGTGTGGAGCCAGGAGTTTGGAGCTGGTCCACGTTGTAATTACTTCACTATGTTACGGTTGGATCATGTCCATCATCACACTGTGAGATAATGCACACGACTAGATTGCAACTATTGGTACTTCACTACTTCTGAGTCGGGACCAGGACTGGGAAATTAACCCAAACTATATTGAAACCTATATTTAGAACAAATAACCTGGATGGTACATTTATATAGCACCTTCATCCAGGATGCTTTGCATTACAGTGCATTACATTCACCCATTCTCACACCGATTGCGGTGGAAGCCATGCAAGGTATATCAACCAGTACATTGGGAGAAATTTGAGGTTCATTGTCCTGTCCAAGAACACGACATGGTACATACAGGAGAAGACAGCAGAAGCAGCATGTTGACAGAGCTACCAGTATTCAAACATTTGAAAAGCAAGCCTATCACAGTAAAGAAAGAGAGAGACTGGTTAGAACAGAGGTACAACAAATGGCTTGGAATTGGTTGTATTAGCACAGCAAAAATGTGTAGCCAAGAGCACACAAGCACAGTGGTAGTCAACCTGTGAGCCGGAAACACACTGCTCGTGTGCCCTAAGCATGTTGCGTAGTGAGCCACCCACGATTTTAAAGATTTCATTCATTCACAATCGATTGACTGAAAAGTATGGACCGGTAAGTGGGCCCTGGTTCAGAAAAGGTAGAGAACCTCTCAAAACAACAATATGTGAGCTCACGTTGCGCTGCGACACGTGAGCTTGCAGATCAGCCATTTTGTGCAGAGGGAAGAAAAAAGGATTGAGGGGCCCCAAGTACAGAGTCCTGGGGGACCCCCGTCAACAAAGTATATTGGGTTTAAGTGGTTAAGAGTGAGTAAAAGCCCAAAAGGTCTGTGCAATCACAGCAAGTTCAGAGAGCTCTCAAAACCATCGGTGTGATGTTACACAGGGCCCAGGGAACGCCTCCATCACAACCTGAGCATCTTAATGACATTAAACAACTGGATTGTTATCACTGTCATCACCATTTCCCTCTCGCTGTGCGTCCGACCGACCACACCGCTCTGATCATGATGTGCCCTTAATGTGCGATCGGATTCTTTCCTCTTGACGCTAGGCCGTTTTGACGTCCTCGGCGAAGTTCTGTAACGGTATATCTGTTCGGTTTGTAGGAAATACACAGCCCTCAATGAGATCCACATGCAAGAGGAAAAGTATTCCCCAAGCCAGCAGGACTCCTTTGATCCCATAGAACCCCAGATTCTGTTTTTCCCCCTACTCCGTCCATAACAGTAGGAACAGTGAAAAGCTATAAATACAGGTGTGCAAGCGTGTGCTGAGCTAGGTCTGTCGTAATTGCCTGATCCCAGTTATTTTGACTAATTGAAATTGCATTTTATAATCGTTACAATCACTTTCCATTCTTCTGAATAATACAGCTGGTTGAAATCGTTATTTCCATGTTATGGACCACATTTTTTTATATTTGTTTTGGGGATTTTGTGCCTTTATTCATAGTCACAGTGAAGACAGACAGGACAGGGGGACATAGAAGTGGAGATATTGCAGCAAATATTATGTGGCATGTGTCTGAACCATTAGGCCAGCAGGCGCCCCAGTCCACACTCTCTTAAACCACTTTCAACATTGCATCCCTATTTTGGGCATTTAGGGCAAAAACCTCATTTCAAGATGTTTTGAATTATATTTTTATAATCCATGTATAAAAGTCAATTTTTCAAACAATAGCAAAAGATAGCACTACGTTGCATCACAATGCATTTAGATTTTTAAATTTCTCGGTACATTATTTATTGGGTTAATTGATATATTGCCATTTGTCATTTCTTTGTATACAAGTTACAAAGCCTATGGTATTTTGTCACGTGGGCCGTGGCCTGTCTCTGTGCAAACGCAGTTTTTTTTACCAAGGCTAAAAGGAAAATAAAAATGTACCGTAATTTTCAGCGCTTCCGATGTTCAGCTCCAAACACACACTTAATCCATTACTATCGCAGGCCATCCTTTGTCATCACACCCCGTTTTTTAACAGTGTGATTACGACATTAAAGCACCTGCCATGCAGGCGATCGTCCATTCTACGCTCTGATAAACGTTGCCACGGCGACGTGTCCATTCAGTGCTCCTTCCCACATTGTCAGTCAGTGAATACTCACTGGCTATTCATTTGGTTTCCATAATTCTTTAGGAATACTCGTAGTCTTGAAATCGTGCCGTCCTCAACGACACACGAGCCACATGGTCCTTTCTCTGTAATTATCAACAATTACCACTTCCACTGTGACGGCTTTTGACTGGAAACCAGCTGATCTGCCACGTCCAATTGACAAGGTGTTTTTGTAACTGTCAGACGAACTTGTGCGGTCTTTACGAAGCAGCCGCGGACATGGGCAGAAAGCCGACACTGGAGGCTATGGCGCCGAGGACCTGATGCATGTTCCAAGGCTGACTACTTTTTCCACTAGCGTGGAACAGGTTGCGTTCTGGTTTGCACTCCTAATCTAGAAGCGTAGTGGAACATGACCAGATCTGTGACCTAGGAGCTACTGTAGGTAATTGACAAATACAACCATCCATGCCTCTTCTATTTAACACACGTCTGGGACAGCCTTGAACATGACCGCAAACATTGCAATGGTGCTAATTGGAGCAAAGTTGGCTTTGCAAATTGGGCCTCATGTGACAACCGTTCTTAAGAAGATTTCTTCTTAGATCCACTCAGGAAGTTTTTATTTTGATAAATCTTTGATAAATCTTCCCTAGCAGGAAATATGTTCAGATGAGGGTCTGCTCAATCCATATCAATTTGGTGGTCCTTGACATAAAAATAGTTTGAGACTGTTTCAGAGTTTTCAACAGGTCTGAGAAGTAGAAGTAGAAATCCTAAGGCCTCATTCACACATAAAGAGCAACCGTTCTGTGCTCTGTCTGTGTCATGTTCGCCTTGATGCTTTTCAAATGGAAGTAGCATAGTCTGACCAAAAACTTGGTCAGACTAAAACAAACATTTGTTTTTTATGTGTTATGAGGCCTAACATACCAAAGAGGTTGACTGTAGAGATGCAGGGCTGTAGAGTAATAGCATGCTTTTTTCACCCACCTGGATGAAAAACCCAGGGAAGAGTTAGTGCCCCATGCCTTATATGAAGATTGGTGGGCGGTTCCCTATGGAAATTAGAATACTAATTATAGGGGCTAGGTGGGGTGGGTCTACATGTGATCATTTGGATGAACTGGGACACACCCTCAAGTTATGAGGATTGGGATTTGTCATCATAAGAACATAGTTACGAACAATACTGCCTACTTCATTAATCTGACCAGACCTCTTGGCGCATGAGGCCGATTTGTTTCTTCATCATGATCAGCTTGCAATTTCCCCAGAAATTCTCCAGCAACGTGGAACGCTCATTTTTGCTCAGACGATAACGTTGTTTCCATTGCAGGCCTCATTATACATCTTCATCACCCTCAGCTCAAAGGAATGTCTACGTCTATTTGGTCGTCCCCTTGGGGAAGACGGATCCATCACCATCAACCCTTCCAATAAAACTTCCTACACTTAGTTGTAAAACCTTGAACAAACGCAGGACGCTGAGTGAAACAAACTGAGCACTCCAAAAGAATGGTCAGGATGCTTCCTGAAGAGAGAAAGAAGATTCCCCATCAGACTTCACCCCGTGGTGACTCCAGGTTCACAGCATCACACGGGGGAAGTGTTGCAGCCGGCTAATTTTAACACACAATGCCTGCTGTTTGTCACCAGTGACAAATGAGCCCTTATCTGCAGGCCTGTTGTTCTGTTGTTGCTGACTAATGTTCCTGACACTCCGCTCGTCTCCCGAGCCTTTCCGTCTGACACACACTGCTAACTGGCATGTATCGTAAAACTCTCTCTCTCTCTCACACACACACACACACACACACACACACACACACACACACACACACACACACACACACACACACACACACACACACACACACACACACACACACACACACACACACACACACACAGTGACACATGGCAGTATATGAGCATATACAGTATATACTGATACTTTCTGTAAAGTTAACTTTAAAGTTCAATTCCATCACCCATCTCGCCAACTTCACCACATCTCAGCCTCATTTCTCTACATGTCTCTATATAGTCATGCAACCTTTCAAAATAAACACGGGTGCGTTATGTTAATTTCCATCAGGCGATCTTGATGTGAATAAATGGTCTGTCTGAATAGAGAGCGCATGCAGGTCCAGCAAACCTTCATTACAGATCAAAATGATTAGGAATATTATGCAGTCGCTGCGCAAGTGTTTCCATCTGTTTATCGCATTAATTCCTTCCAACGAAAACGCGCTCCCACCGCAGGCGGGGTGTAAAAGCCCTTTCATCACGCGGGCAGATTATTTGATACGTTTCCACTCTGCCTCGGGCCGCCACCGGCTCGCTCCCTCGCTTGTGCATCAGAATTCGCAGAAACAAAACCACATCTCATAAACACATCGGCGCTGCGCTGTCCGGCCCTCGCGTCCAATGACAGCCGCTATACCCCCTGGCCGCTCCGCTAGGCTGATCAAGACGGACGTGTGCCATGAGAGCTGGAGACCGAGCTGCCTTTCTCCTCCGCAACGCTCCCCCCACCCCAACCCCTCCGCCAGCCAGCACCACCCCGATGGCTTTAAATGCTTCGACCTCGGAGCCCCGTGGCCGACGGTTCTGATGAAAGCGACATGTGTTTCTTTCGAGGGCCTCCGTGTTTATTTGACTTCCATACTTGCGTTACGGGCCGAGTAAACACATCCACCCCCACACTGCGTGAGCCTCCACTCCCCACTCCCACCCACTCCTAAGGTCTCCCAGCACCTCTCCCACCCCCTCAGATCACTTGATCTGCCGCTGCAAACATGATGCTTGAATGGTGCTTAACCACTTAAACCCTGTATACTTAGTTGACCGGGGTCCCCCAGGGCCCTATACTTAGCACCCCCCCCCCCTTTATCTTTCACTGTATTCCAAGTCTTGTCCAATGCGTTGCATTTGCAAATTTACGACGGACTCTGTGAGCTTTCAGATCGGAGACATTTACACCAAACGCCTGCTTATTTTTGAGGCTGAATTGCCATTAATCATGACATTCCCGGATCAGGGGATGCTGAGTTCAGAAAAAACAGTTCCAAACTCAGTTTGGACCTTGATGACCAATAATCTTTTTTTTTTTTTTTTTTTTGAAATGCAGTTTCCCATAAAAGCGATCTAGACTGTTGCTATTATGACATGCCAAGGATACAGACACTCGGGTTCATGCGGTTAGCCGGAGAAGAAACAGAGAGACTGAGCTAGATCTATTTAATTAAATTAACCCCCTCCTGGCACTAAATGGCTGCGGTTTGTGTCACTGGAGTTTGATATGAAGGTATGTATGAGAATGTTTTTTAACACGGGGTGACATTTCTGAAATATTTGACCGCTTGGACCTTTGCTCTTCACATCTGGAAGAAACTAGCTTGCTTCCTTCACAACTACAACTACGGAACAGAACGGCTCAGTGTGTGTGTGTGTGTGTGTGTGTGTGTGTGTGTGTGTGTGTGTGTGTGTGTGTGTGTGTGCGCGCGCGCATGCGTGCGTGCGTGTGTGTGTTGTGTACACAGGTATTACTACTTTTGAGGTCCAAACATGGAAGACTGGCCTTTAAGGTCCAAAATGGCAGATTCCATTGGTATATGGAGGTATATGGATGGCTATATTTAGGATTAGCCGTTATAATATGGGTTGGCCTTGTTACATTCAAAATCCGATAGCATATAGGTGTGTGTGTGTTCTACTCAGCTAATCATGCCTTAGAAAAAGACACATCCATGACACACACATGCGCATGCGTCATGCTTGAATTACTGTAGGGTGTTTGGTTCGGTAACAGGGGTCTCCCTGTCTCTCTAGCTGTTTCATAAAATGTATTTGTATGTATTTGGGATACCGATACAGTTAGAGGAGAGAGAAGTGACATTAGAAGTGATGACACAAATAAACAAGCAGATTTAGCAAGAGAACAGTAAAATGCTGATAAATGAGCACTTTCACCTAATCTGGAACCCAATATCAATGACACTTTTCAGAATGCAGTGCTTTAACCCTAGAAAATCACATACATACCGTTAAGCGGTGAAATCATTCTGTATCATTACGTAGATCGAACATTAATTTTGGAGTTCCAAGTTTGAGGACCATTGTACTGTACAAGATGAAGCGAAAAGCCCAAAGCAAAGCTGTCCTATGACAGACCAACACGAGTCGACTAGACTAAACATCCCTTGAGAGCCAGTCCAGTTGTGCGGAGGCCCCCAGGGGTCTTCCAGGGGCCCTCCCTCCACAGCTGTCTCCTGTTACTGCTTTATAACTAATTCCCCAGGAGATATGGTTTCTACACCGAAGAGTAAGAGGCCAGACCACAAAGTGTTTTGTGTGTGTGTGTGTGTGTGTGTGTGTGTGTGTGTGTGTGTGTGTGTGTGTGTGTGTGTGTGTGTGTGTGTGTGTGTGTGTGTGTGTGTGTGTGTGTGTAGAGAGAGAGCCACCCAGAGATGGGGCCTGGGTTCTATCGCCTTAACTGCTTGAAGTTGCTCTTTCTTCAGTTTTCAGTTTGTGTGTGGAATGGGATATTCGGTGTTTGTGCGTGTGCGTCTGTGCATGTGTGGACAGACAACTCTGCACCTATACACACAGACATAACCCATCCCATCACATCATGTCTCTCTGATGATCCCACGGCTAGGTATTACATTCAAGGTTTGGTTATTGTTGTTAGACAAAATGATTATCACAATCCGTCCATCCGCTGCATATACATATATACGTGGATGTGTGTGTAGGGGAACGGGATCAGGGCCGGGGTCACCAACATGTTCTTACACGGGCAAATGTGTCTGTGTCAAAAACTTGGGTCATGGCCGTGTCAAATCTTTAGAGTTTTTGTTGTACACCCAGTCTACAAGCCCACAACGATATAGTAGGCTAGGCGTACTATTCAAAAATGTTTTTAAAAAATATTTTAAAAAGCAATGAAGTTTAGGTTTTTTTAGCATGGATGACAAATGGAGCCCTATGTGTCCAACTTTACTCACAGACGAGTGATGATCATTCAGGGCCATCTATCTATGTTTGGTAATGTTATTGTCCACTCATGTGTAGAAAAAAAGGAATGTTGACAAAAATGTCCACCACAAGCCTAACATGGCGATGACCCCTGGGTGGGATATGATCATCACCATGTCATCACTGAGGCTGCGTCTGTCAGGCCAAAGGCACCATGACAGCCAGGGTGTGCTGTTTCAAGTTCAGAACTTCAGTAAAGTGTAATTTACTGTGTTTTTGCTATCACTGTGGAGATTTAAAAAACAAAAAAAGATGTATGGACACTAGCTAATCAGGAGTCAGGACTGTGTGTGCGTGCGTGCGTGTGTGTGTGTGTATGTGTGTGTGCACGCATGTCAAGGGGGAGGGTGGGTTCCAGGTGATAAATTGGAGCGTGACCGGGTACTTGATTAGATTGAAACCTCATCAGTCAACCTCACTCGTGCACATACGCACACGCATGTGCGCGCACACACACACGCACGCACACACTCATGCAGGCTAGTTCCTCCTGAACGCTGGAAATCAGTAGGTCTACAGCTTTTAAGTGGAGCACAGCTGACCCTGGCTGTGGAACTGAGCAGACCTCAGGACAATTAGGAGAGGTGATGGATCACATGGATGGAGGGTTCAGAGTGTACGGCTTCCACAATTTTACTTCTTATTTTTGAACATTTTGGGGGAAGAGGGTTTATAGTCCGATGGATAATAAAAATAGTATGTTGTATACAGGGGTGGAGTGGAGGGGGGATGGCGTCCCCCCACTTCTCACATGTAAAATATTTTTGGGGCAAAAGTAGGCCTATGTTTTTTGTCTCGTCATTTACTTGTATATGGATGCAATTGGGCATTGTAAACAATCTTTCCTCAATATGCTATACTTGGGGAATTCCACTCATTTTCAATATTTTACTATGTCATTAATATACCTTAGAGATGGTGTGTGGACATGGTAATGGAGGTCTGAAAAAAAATCATTAGCATGGTGACGTGTTTCACCACGTTAATGAGTTTCCTTTTTTTCTGAGAGTGTACCATTTGTACACTGAGAGTGTACAAATGGTACACACATTTGTACACTCTCAGAAAAAAAAGAAGAGGCGTCCCCCCCCTACAACACTGGTTGTATACTTTCGAATACTTGATCCTTCTCTTTCCTGCGTGTCGCCTGCACTCATACTCTGCAGAGTGTTTGTTCTTTTCAATGCAGTCAGATCCTCCATTTTAATTGAACTGCCAGGGTGTAAATATGCACCCGAACGGACTGTGATTAAACACACACACTGAGACTTTCCTTCTCCTTCTTTCTTTCTTTCTTTTTTTTAACAAGCCGTCTCCCCCGCCGCCACTTTACACTGCATGGCTGCTTACCCAGAGTGCAGTGCTGGGAAACTCACAGCCTCCGAGTGTGTGTGTGTGTGCGTGTGTGTGCGTGCATGTGTGTGTGCACGTGCGTGTTTGTGCGTGCATGTGTGTAGTTAGGATCCAAGCCAACTTTTCCTCCTGGAATTTCCTGTCTCAATCAAGCGCACCCCTTAATCTCCTCCTCCTTCTCCTCCTCCTCCTCCTCCTCTCTCGCTCACTCCTTCCCTGCTCTCTCTCTTTCTCCTGATTCTATCATTCCCCCATATCTGCCCCCCACCCCTGTGTGTCTCCCTCCCCCTCCCCTTGCCTCTCTCCCCCTGTCTCTCTCTCTGTCTCTCTGCATTTCTTCAGTGCACCAGGAGTCCTCTCAGCTCAATGCTGGACCAGTGTTGCCAGATTTTGCGATAGAAACAAGAAGCCAGGTCAAATGAAAGCGAGACCCAAACTAAGCAACTAGGGCAGCTCGGCTCAGATGTTGTTTTAAGAGCAGTGGTTCTCAAACATGTCAAGGACCCCAGATGGATATGAATCTTCTGGCCACGTATGGGACCCCTATACAAGATTTGTGTTTCAAAAACATTCCAGAGTTAATAAGGTTTTTTTCCTCTCTCCCTCTTCTTTACAAAATAGGACCTGTAGGGTTAAAGTGGCTAAACTGAATTAAGTCTAAAATGAGTAAGTACCCAGACAGTAGCGGCAAGATGCATCCTATAGAGCAGGTGGCTCTTCTGGGTTTTTTTTTAAAACGCTGGTGTGGATGGAAAGGGCCAGTGGCGTTTCTAAGCACTTTGGAGCCCTAAGTGCTTAGAACCCCCCCCCCCCCCCCCCCCCTTACCTTACCCTTACGGGTCCATTTGGTAAGGGGGGGGGGCTCCAGGGAAAATCTCCTCATGGTCGCCCCCCTCCCCTCGTGGCGCCCTAGGCAACTGCCTAGTCTGCCTAATGGCAAAAACGCCCCTGGAAAGGGCACACACGCGGCTGCAAGTTGATGCGCCTATCAGAATCACCGACAGTCTCCAGCCAGTAGCCAGTCAGCCAGTCAGCACCCTGCACTGCCCCCATCTGATTGCCAACGCAATGAGACACTTAGGCCTACAATCTACTCCATATTTGGGTATGCAGCCTTACTTGTATGGTTATTATGTTATTATAGAAGTCCACCACTCACAATCTCTAGTACAAGTCTGGCCAATCTGAAGTGCTGTTACAAAGTAGTGTGTGGGGGTGGGGGGAGTGCGTGTGTGTGCGTGACTGCGTGCGTGAGTGACTGCACGTGTGACTAATGGCTTGAGAACTCCAGCGTTCAGTGTAAATTGAAAGAAGATTCATTCATTAAACCATTGTTTGATCCAATTCCAAGCTTCCTGACCTACTCCTTGACCCCTCCCCCTACACGCACGTGTGCGCACGCGCACACACACACACACACACACACACACACACAGCAGTGTCAAGCAGGGTGAATACACACAAAGCTTCAACCTCTGTCGACACTCTTGAAACAAAGCTCACACTCTCAGCTTGTCCTCATGGCTTTTATAATACACAACTTGACTTAGTAGTCTCTCTCTCCCTCTCTCTCTCTCTCTCTCTCTCTCTCTCATAAGAGAGGCTTGGGTGAGTTCCAGCAACAGTCAGACATCTTGACACAAACACCAAGCTGTGTCTGTGTGAGACGAGACAAGACAAGAAAAGCAAAAGAGAGAGAGAAAGGAAGAGTGAGAGGAAAATAAAGAAAGAGGCAGGGGAGGGGGGTGAACCCAAGACATTAATTGTGTCCATGAAGCCTGATTTACGCTTTTTCGTACAACGGTGGGTGGAAACCACACTATTTTCAGTGTCCCAACAGTGACAGAGCATAAATTAAGAATGAGGTGTTTCAACATATCTATGGTACAGTACCAGCACTGGTACTCAGAGGTGTATGTACCGTACAGTACATGTACGCCATATATGGCATGGGTCGGTGGAACCGTGCTTCTCTCGTTGTTCGTTTTTTTATGGCCGGTGCATGGGGATTATGTTTTATCTCTGATTCTGCTCAGATTGAATTTAAAACGTGCATTTCCTAGTAGGCTATGATCTATGGACCTAGCGGGTCCAGTTGGTTCCACTTGTACACTCTCAGAAAAATAGGTCCTAAAAGAAAAATCATTAACATGGTCAAACACAACTTGATGATGTCATCAAGTTGCGTTTCACCATGTTAATGATTTTTTTCAGACGTCCATTTCTAGGAAACACAGAATGGGGGTAACTTTTTATCAAGTCCACACATCTCTAAGGTATATTAACACTCTCCGTGCCAGCCCTTTTTCATATTTTTGGAGGTAGCCAGTGCCAGTTTTTTTCATCAAAAACTCATATTTCATATTTCGGTCCATGTTTCCCCACGGACAAGTTAGTGGACGGACACACACTTTTGGTTCCGGGTTAGGCCGTCCCTTGTTATGCTCTAGCAATGGTCGCCGCGGTCGCTGCTAGCTGCTGTTAGCATGGGGATCGTATTGAACCGGCGTCGGTAAGTTACGTCACGTACAGTAGCGTTAACGTCAGCGGCATCAGTTGTTACTGTAAATCATAATGATAACGGATGACGTAGATCTATTTCCATGGCATGAAAACTGTTAATGACATGTTGGACTGTACTGGACTGAGGGATGGTTGAAGCAGGCATCACTCTGAGGGTCCTGAGGACGAGGGAGGGGGAACACAGAAACAATCCCAGTGACAATAGCCTCAATCAGGGTTAAGTCGCGGTAATGCCTGTCTTTATGTCTGGGAATCCTCTGAAAAAACAAGGCAGAGCATTCCAGCGCGGCCCGCAGGCCCGGAGTCTTGTTACGCCTTGTTTTCGCAGGAACTCTGCGCCGGAGGACAAAGTAACACATCTCTAACAACAAAAGGTGTTTTAAGAAGAAAACGGGACTTTTACACTGAGACCCGGCGGCTCCATGGGCTTAGCCGTGTGACGGCTGACGGTCCGAATGAGCGACGCGGAGGGATTTCAGAGCAAATCCTAGGAATGCTGACTCATAGAGACCTCCTTTGAACGCTTCATGACACCAAGCATTCAATATTAATTAGGCTGTGGTTTTTTATGTTGCATTCAGACCTCCATGCTCCCACAGAACTCCTCGGAGATAGAGGTTAACCCTTGGGTTCTAACTAAACTCATATACGTCGTGGAGTAGAGTTCTCCCCTCCATCTCATTCCTCTCTACGCCCAAATAATACATTGTGAGCTTGTAGATCAGATATTTTCAGCTGCCTCCAGAGTAGTGGGGGGTGCTTGGGTTCAAGTGATGAAAGCTGCAATACATAACTTATTACAATGATTGAAACATTATTTCAACAGCCCTCGCAAGACACCGCTCTGTGCTCTGCCACCACCGTGGCCTCCTAGGCTTTCACCTCCCTCAATGTGCTTTTATTTGCTTTAATTTTGCAAATACTATGCCCTCCCCCTAGCAGAGTAACCCCTTCCCCTAAAAGGCCCCCCTTCCCCCAGCATCGCACCTGGTTCCATTCCAGAAAGCCGCCATTACTCACTCCGTCCATCTCAAGTCTCTTCAGAAGCATTGATATTGTAATCTTGACACAGCATAACAGAAATGATCCCAGAACATCTGTATGCTGCGCAAACACCGCAGATGCACCTTAGATTAAAGGAAAAGCGCCTTTTAAGCATTTTTTTAAATCATCTATTTAACTGTTGTGTAATTAATGCAAGTACAATTTAGGATAATAAATCACCATGCCAAGCGGCCCATGCCATTCTCATACAGGAGATCCGGGTTCAAACCCCTTGTAGGATATGAAACGTAAATATTCTGACTAGGCTTTTACCATCAGCCCTGTCGCTCCCAGTTCCAGTCCCAGTTTATGCGGACAAATAACCAGTCGTTGGAATGAACCCCGGGGAGATGGGATGTAACCCGGGGAGATGGGATGGACGTGTTGTGGGCTGGTACAGTAGACCGCCATTTCCGTTATCGGCACTGATCCTAGGACTTAGGAGTCTTAAGTGGTTAACATCCCGTCTTTAGTTTGTTTTTCCCTGATCATTAAAACATGTCGAGATGCAGCTGCCTGTTGTTGGCACTGTTTAAACGGAGCTCCACTCATCCGACATCTAAGAACTTGAACTCTAAAAGCCTGTGTACTCAGACGCTGTAATAGCAGTAATTAATGCATATCTGCTGTGTGCTTCTAATGAGACCCGTTTTCCCTGAAGCCAGCGAGACCCTTTTGAAACGGCAGGAAATGCTTCATTTACACATTCTTTGTCCCTCGTATAAAAAGGAACGCGACTCATTGTTGTGTGTTACAATAAAAGACTCTGCGTTGGTCTTACTAGACGGGGCAGACCGTTAAATGGACCCGCACTCTCTCAGCGCCGATCTGCCTCCGACCGACTGGAAGGTTCCCATTACAGCGGCATTATGGGAACTGTAAAATGCTGTTATTTGCACCTCCCGCTGCGAGGCGGGCACTGAGCCTATCACGGAACACGGCTGCATCGGTATATAGGACTGTACGCAAACGCATTTCGTCAACTATCACGCAATCGCATCCTCACAAGCGATGCCGTATTCACTGATACAGGATCTGATGTTTTTACTCATTTTATAATATTGGCCGATTGCAATGTCGCTGATCTACATGATCTGAACCTTGTACTGCTTGCTATTGGTTGACTCTCTCTCCATTTCATTTTTTTTCCCCTGGTTTAGAAGCTTTGAAAAGTTTATATTTTGTTCCTTTACTGATATCTTTCTCTCTCCCTCTCCCAGGTGCTCATCATGTCTTCCCTACCTTCCACACGCCCATCCCCATCGACATGCGACACCATGAGGGGCGGTACCACTATGAGCCACACCCTCTCCACACCATGCATGGGTAAGTCCTCCTAAGTGATGGTGCTTGGGATATTTGTTGGAGACAACTGTCACCTTTGTCCACTTGGCCCATGGGTCAGGACGTCTATGTGTCCCGTTTCCGTATATAGCATGACGCATGACAATTTGATGAACAAGCAGTACGCCCCCCCTGGACGTGAGGTACAAGTACAGTACACACCCTGTATACATGTGGTACAAGTACACCCCGTGGACGTGACTCTAGTATGTCACAGGGACCTCCTCCAATTCACTTTGGTATAACTTGGCCCGGGATTGAACTCTGATCACCCACTCTCAGGGCGGACTTTCTAACCACAAGGCCTCTGCTGGTGTGCCCTGTAGAACGTCAGCAGCAGCAGCAACAACAACAAAACCATTGGAAAGTGCTTCCTCTAAAAGTAAAACCTCTATATCATCACTAAACAAATACAATTGATTTAAGAGAGACAGAGAGAGACAGAGACAGAGAGTTAATATTTGCTGCCCTGTGTAGTTGTGGTGTGAGAGGTCGTGCAGAGCTTCTGGCATGGATCACAATGGAGCAGCTCTCTGCCAACATACAGAAACTCCTCTAACAAACCCAAACAATAAATCCTCTGCTGCAGTGAGAGGAAAGAACAGTGCACTGTTTACAAGTAGACTCCGAAAAGGGGACAACATGCACATCACCAAAACATCTACAGGTGCTGGACCAAAATTTAGAAGGATGGAATTCTGAACATTGACCCCTGAGTTAACAGCTAAAATTATTGAATCGTTCAAACGCTACACAGTACACACTATTGCAGAACAACACCTTTGAAGTGCATAACATTGTTAATGGAAGCACTTTAAGTGGCTCTTTTCCACTGCTCAACTCGACTCCACTTTCATGGTACTCCATCTGGCAAAGATTGTGTACCTCCGAGCAAGATCAGGTGATAAACTAATGTTGAGGTGAATGCACTGCAGAGTGCAGGCTACTGACTGGTCAGAAAGGAGTAGGAAACGGTGCATGGTACAGTAATGGTGCACTGTAGACTGTATCCCACTGCATGAGAAGCCAGGCTTACCACAGGTATAACTGTGGAAATGGCCAGGTAATGTGAGCCTATAGTGAGGGTAGAGAGGAGCCTGGGAGGACACACACCAGTGGATCTTATTGTTGGAATGTGAGAGTGGAAATCTGTTAAGCTACTGTAAACGGCAGTCAGATAACATGGGTTGTAAACTTTCCACTGTTTCCAGGTGGAGCATCGGGCTCATCTGAACTCCACAATACTGTTACACAAACAAACCTTTTCAACCACTTAGAGCGGAGTCCATGCTATAGGCCCCCTCCCTTTCCCTCTACAACTAATGTCTTTCAGGACGCTAGGTTGATGTGGTTGATGTAAATGTGAAATTAACCAAAATTGAGCAACCGCATGCCCTGTTTCTCACATACAGTGAAGTCTGTTTCCATAGAGAGGGAGAGAGACAGAGAGGGACAGAGAGTTACTCTCTTCAGCCCATCAAACCACAACCCCACAGGAAGAAGCAGTAGATTTTTATGAGAGGTTATAATACCATTCTATTGTAAAACCTCTGAGCCGTTGCACAGTAAAATAGGCCCAGATACAGATTCAGAACCATGTGGTGTCCCTCAGGACTGTAAGCAACATAGTTCATAATGCCCCTGGCTCCAGGGCACAGCGGTGGCAGCGGGACGATGAAGTCATTTCAAGCGGCTTACGCAGCCCGGGGTTTCAAACCAGCAACCATCGGAATGCCAGGTAGTGACCTCAGCGTGTGGTCACATGGTATCTATCACTTAGAATAATTAGAGAGAGAACTAGGGGGTGAGAGAGAATATATAGGAGAGAGAAAGAGTGATGTAGAAGAGAAATAGAGGAATGGAAGGAATGAAAGTTGTGAGCATTTATAGGTCAACAGTAAGAGTATATGTCGTTGTGTTATAGTCGGGCGTTCTCAGAGCGAAGCCACAATCCAGTGTAGCAGGCTGCTGTGCCAGTGTGTCTGATGGGTAATTAGCATCCGAAATCCAGCCTTCCGTTCCCGCAACCTCAAACAACAACGCAAATATGGATGAGGGGAAAACACAGCCCTCCGCTGCCTCATTTCGCGGTTTGTCTTTTTTGTTTGTTTTTTTCTCCTGCTTTTCGGGGGCGGTGACTCAAACTGCAGAGTTGGCTGCCGGGCAGCTGCAACCGAAAATAGCTGATCTACGAGATCACAATGTGCTAGCGCTGCCCTGCTTTGTGAGCTTGTACATTGGCTATATTTGCAAGTAAGGATTAATCAGGCCTGTGAATGATGCGCTCATGGTTTTCCTGTGTGGCAGGGGCCTGTGGTTCCCCTCAGGCAGACAGTCAGACTGGTGGCAGACCCCCTGAGGCGGGAATGTGTTGATTAAATGGGCTGTTATACACAACAGACATTTGGTTTGTTGGTTGTTTTTTAACATCATCGCTTTGGTTTGGCTAACATGGAAAGGATAACAGCGGGTGGGAGTGTGTGTGTGTGTGTGTGTGTGTGTGTGTGTGTGTGTGTGTGTGTGTGTGTGTGTGTGTGTGTGTGTGTGTGAGACTGTGTTGGGATGTAGCTTAGTAGCTAAACTTCAAGCATAGCTACAATTTCCATTATTATGTGTGCGTTTCCAGTGTGTGTGGTAGTGCACGCACGCGCGCCACGTGCACACACACACACACACACACACACACACACACACACACACACACACACACACACACACACACACACACACACACAGTATATGCTTGATATTGTTGACATGTTTGGCTTTGAATTACAAAACTCGCATTATGTCTCGCATGCATTGGAATTAACATCAATTGATACAAATGTTAGTATGGTAGCATATATCTATTTCCATGGTAAAATAATTGGTAGCTTAGTTAACTATATTTTCAGGATAGCTTTCCCAACACTGTTTGTGTTTGTGTGTGCTAGTGTCTGTGTGTGTACAGTGCTTGCATTCTTTTATGTATGTGCATCTGCATGCATGTGTATCCATTGCTGTTGTTTTCTTTGGGTTGGTCGTCTTGGCTGATGGGTGGGTCTCTGGTCTTCATGGCTGGCTGACTTACTGCCAGGAATGTTCTTCATGAGCGAACCAGGGACCCATCAATCTGACGCCGCTGTGTCGCAAATCAATATCCCTCACCCCCCAAAAACATAACAAAGTTCACATGGTCGTCATGTCATTCTCTTATGCTAAAAAAAAATAAAACAATAAAAAGAACCATGCACATTTTTCACGGTAAAGTATGTGACCGCCATAGAGAGCAGTAATAGATAATTATTCTATGTACAATCCCAGCTCGTTAAAGTAGATTACAGCTGTCCGATAGTTTCCTTTGCATAAACTCCAAATAATTCCCACCTTAAATACCACACCTTGCATATCAAGATGAGAAGAATAAAAGATGATGGTGCTGAGTGTGTGTGTGTGTGTGTGTGTGTGTGTGTGTGTGTGTGTGTGTGTGTGTGTGTGTGTGTGTGTGTGTGTGTGTGTGTGTGTGTGTGTGTGTGTGTGTGCGCGCGCTCAATATTGCAAACAGTGCTGCTAGATAAATACTTTTTTTTTGTTACTTGAGTCAAAGTATCAATACTACAATGTAGAAACACTATTATAAGTACCCATTATTATGCAGCAGCCACTTGTCAAATGTTTAAAGGTTTTGTGACATTCATTTATTTTTATTTTTCATTATTCCATGGAATTTTTATTATTCCATTACACTCAGAAAACCTGAAGTTGAAAACAGGCGAAAAAAAAGTGAAAACAGAGTGGCAAATTTCCTTGACATACTGTATATGGGTTCTGCAGGCTGTGACATCACAAACAGCAGGAAAATCAGAGCACTCTTTTGAGCCAGAAAACCTCAGACCCCAGAAAGTTAAAAGGTCATGTTTTTTGGGTGCAATTGACATCTGAAAACCTAAAATAAATAAATAAAACTATTACAAAAACTATTTTAATGTCACAATCCCTTTAAGAATAGTAAGAAAGCCTTGCTTACTAAGCCATGGGGGAAGGAATCTACTTCCTGTTCCCTTAGCGTGAGGCAGCTTCATGTACAAGTACACCCCCTGGACTTGACACTAGTATTCCACAGGGACACATACCCCAATCCAACCCTTGATGTTGAGCCTTTGCTGTGACCCAGCCGGGGATCGAACCCCCGACCTCTTGATCCCTGGGTGGACAGTGGACACTCAAACCACCAGGCCACTGAGCTGGTCCGAAAAATATCACATTTACAAGCTTTTAGATCTTGCATTTCAAATTGCCAAAGTATGCCAAAGTATAGGATTTTGTATTAATAAAAACAACTGAAATATCCAAAATAAACAGTAACTACTTCTTCTTCTTTTTTAATAATTATAGTTGGGTAAATAGTACAATATTTGCATTTGAGAGGTAATGGAGTAGGAGTAAAATTTGAAATTCTCCTGTATAATTAAACATATAGTGTGACATCAGAGTACATACAGTGTACTAAAATTTAGAATAGCTGATCTATTTTCAACCTGCCTTTTTCTCTACAATTTGGTCATCATGGTAAATGATTCCTCACTGCTGTTGTATGCTACTCACTGCCAGAGAGGATGATATAGATCCTTCGTCCTACTCCTCCCATCCAACACTCCCTGCTGTCAGATGCCACCCCAGCACGTAAGGAGTAATTGCAACGTCAATTAACACCCTCACCACACGCTTTCCGGTGCAGACGCCCCAACTGCGCCACGGCGCATTCGAACCCACAACCTCCGTGGCTGTGGGCAGGGACTTTACCACTGTGCCACCCAAGGCCACAGGAAGAAGTCACCAACAAACATCTGCCTAGTAACTAGCCACTATCAAAATGGACAACAAGAAGTATAATGAAAAGAAGCACGTTTTCAGACAGCAGTGGGAAATGGGGAGTTATTCTGCAGTCCCGACCAAATCCACTGTGTCCTTCTTGATCAGGACCCCAAAACACCTATAGTCAGGATCTGAGCTGCAGGCCCCATGAGGGCCCGGCAGGGTGATTTATCTCAGCCCAGACCCCGAGGGCCAGCCTGGTGATTCATCTCCATCACTACAGCTACCCAGGACTACAGACACAGAGAGAGGGTGTCATAATTCACCCAACGCCCAGAAAAGAGACAGCATGCCAGAGAGGCAAATACTAACTTGTTAGTTGGCTAGGAAGGCAGGCAGACAGATAGACAAATTGATATTGAGTCAGATTAACTGCCAGTGCCTACACTATCAGCCTATCAGAAACAGAGGCAGATCAGGTTAGGCAGACAGACAGGCAGATGTACAGACAGACAGACAGACAGACAGACAGACAGACATGCAGTCAGAGAAGCAGTCAGTCACATGAGCAGAGAGATTGGCAAATAGACAATTAAAAACAAATTTTAAATTGGGTTTCCTGGTAGCTAATCGGTACAGGCGCATGCCACTTGTATATGCTATGGCCTGACAGCACATTGCGTCTTCCGAGTCCCGTTCATCACGACATTTGCTGCATGTCTCTCCCCTTCTCCTCTCTTTCCTTAAATAAATGCAAAACGCTAAAACAAAACACACAGACAAAATCAGGCCATTCGGACTGAACTACCAGGCCTACATGTCATGATCATGTTTACAGCTACTGACTGTACATAAAAAGTTACGGCACCGCACATTAAGTTCAACCCATCTTTAACTGTGCGAATAGGACCTGACCCTGATGAAGATCATCTGGGTGATGTTTACATGATACACTCACTCATAAATGCTGTACTTGTGCGGTGTATAGTATGTTGTGGTATGTAGGCCTACTCCAGGGTCTTTGTAGTTGCGGTGTGCTGGATGTTATGGCACGTATTAGTATGTTAGTGTAAGTTGCTGACTCACATACTGACTCAACTCCTCAACAAGCTCTGCCCTGTCCACAATCAGACAGTAACAGCGGATCACAGAGTTAGAATAATCATCCACTTACTGAGAAGCCAAGCAAAAACTTCCTGGAAACATTGAGCTACATTCTATGATGCTAGGCACTTAACTGCCTTCGAGCTGAACGCAACGATTACGTATACGCAGTCAGTGATGGGGAAGTTACTGGGAAAATGTAGTAAGCTACACTTTGTTACTCTCAAAAGCAGTGTAGCTACACCACAAGCTATATCTCCAGAAAAATTGTAAGAAGCTACACTACAAGCTATCTCCAGAAAATTGTAGCAAGCTACACTACAACTTAATTTACAACATTCTAATTATGTCATTTGTTTTGTCTTGCTTTTTACCTTCTTTTTCATCCATTAGTCTGTAGAGCACTTTGAGCTGCATTTTGTCATGACAGGCGGTATGTATTATAAGATGTATTATTTATTAAGCAATAAATCAAGTAGTAGTTAATAATGATAATGATAATATTCTAGAGGTGGGTTTGAACATAGGATGGTGGCAAGTCTGAGCTTTGGGATGTATACGAGAGAGGTTTTCCTGCTATGGACAGTGAAAACACTGACCATTAAAACAGGCAGATGCAAGGATACACTATAGACTAGTCTGTCCATTCATTGTCAGTGGAAGCCAGTAAGATGTGCAGCTGCTCTGCCTCCATTCTTCTTCGAGGCTACCAGTGTAAACGCAGCATCAAGTGTGAGGGTTTGGGCAAAGCATGGGGGCAATTTTTCCCCAAAATGGCCATGACCATTTTGTCCCAATTGAAATGCGACAAAACAACAATCAGCAAACTATACCTCCGGATCAAAAGATGGATCAAAGAATGAAATCAATTAATTTCGTGTCCCTTGAGTTCGGAGCAGGGGACGGCAGGTAGCAGACCTCCCGCTGCGCACTGCCCAACACCTCTGCAACTAAAATCTAAGGAAACACAAACTCTCTCTCACACACACACACACACGCTGCGCATGCACACACATTTCAAGTAACATCTTGTCAGGGAGAGGGCGGTTCGACAAGGGCTTCAATAATGGTACCTGTCACGGAGGACTGCTATTTGCTGCCTCCCGTCAGGCAGCGGCAATAAATTTAACCTTATTATCACAGCCTCAAAACATGCACTCACTGCTCACCTACGCTGCTGTGTGTTGACATGTCAGGCTGCCCCAGGGGCTGCTGGGTATATGTGGGATTAACACGCTGTTGTGTTGCTTTGAAAGGGGAGCAATGCTGTACATTGTCATTTGGAGAATATAATTAGAAGGTTGTAGGCCTATGTAAGTTCTTTTTTTTTTTTTTTACAAGTCTTACAACTATATAATTCCGATGTCCATATTAATGAAATGCCGGCTTCCTATCCCTTGCTAAAAGTTGTTCCCGTACGAAAGGTCTGTTTACCGCTTTATTTTCACAGAAGCACTATAGTTGGAATGCAAATATGAACTAGTCCTCCTAGAATTTACGCAAGAAAGGTTGCGGAGGGCATACCTTCGCCAGATCGGGTGGGACAGCCATACCGTTAATCTTAGTCCTGTCCTACTATGGAGTGAACGACACTGCTGTATTACTATTAGACGTTCATCCTATAGCCTGAAGGGATGGTGTGTCCGAGGTTATAAATCCACACAAATACCATAGTTGCTGATGGATTTAGAAAAATGCAACTTGAGTTCCTTGGCCTGCTGACAGCACACACAAGAAATTTGACACGGATCCATGTAGTAATTTGGTTCAATGTAGTTTGCAATTAGCCACAGACAGACAGACAATTAAAATTGCACCCCTGTGAAGTAAGTGGTGCAAGTGCAGGGGTCTGTGGGGGTCCCCGGAACTTCCAGACCCACAAGAGCGCACCCAGGGTGCCGGTACACTTCTTGAGAGCTGTCTGAACTGTACATAAGAGTATCCACTATCCATGATAATAGTAGCAGGAATGGATAGTCGCCACTTGACCAGCAGTATCTGCGCATACTTTGACTCAAGTACAGGGGTCGAGTACTTTGTCAACCCCAAACTAAACTAAACTACACAGAACTAAACCGAACCGATTTGACCTGAACTAAACCGGACAGAATTAACAGAACTGAACTGAACTGAACAGAACAGAACAGAACAGAGGTCTCTTTTATAGCGTCTGCAGAGAGCAGAGCAGCCTGGTGGCAGAAAGTTGGCCAGTGCACAGGCAGCTTCCAGAGCCCCTTTACTGGAAACCGACGAGGGCCTGGTCTCTGGGTGTTGGTTCCTCCGTGCGTCGGTTGGCACTCACACAGAGACGGAGTATGTGAATGAGACTGGTGGCTGTACTGTGTGTGTGTGTGTGTGTGTGTGTGTGTGTGTGTGTGTGTGTGTGTGTGTGTGTGTGTGTGTGTGTGTGTGTGTGTGTGTGTGTGTGTGTGTGTGTGTGTGTGTAGCGTGTGTGTGTGTGTGTGTGTAGCGTGTGTGTAGCGTGTGTGTAGCGTGTGGGTGTAGAGAGAGTGTATGAACTGGTACACTGCCAACAAGTCTCTCTCCAGGCCTCAAACCAAGCTTTCAGAATCACAACTACTCTCTGCAGCCAGGCACACTTTCCCTAACATTGAAACACGTTCCTCTCCTCTAAAAGCTCTACCGAAACACGCAACTCTCTACCAACTAAAAAGCTCCACTGAAACAATCCCTTCCTACTCTCTCCACTTCACTGAAAGCTCCATCGAAACACTAACTATGTCCTCTCCGCGGAAACACATCTGCTGACCCTTCCATTGAACAACTCCCCAAAACTCCCTTCAATCCACTACTCGTACATCTGTACTATCACCAACTCTCTTTTCATCTACTGCCCACAGACAACTCACAGCAGCCATTTTTTCCCCAGCAGCCAGATCTGATCTTAAACACAGAAAATGACTTCCAGACCTATACAGTAAAAGTAAGATCTCTGGCTAGCTGCCAGAGATACTCGCCAACCACAGCTAGAATAACCATAATAAAGCAACCCGTCTGTCTAACATCATATCCAATAGGTGACGGAGTGGATGTACCGTAATCAGATCACACCAGTTATGCCAGCTATACTATGATGAATTCACACAGGTATTCCTATTGCTAGAAGCAGGGCTTTGATGATGGTAACATGACATCAGTCCAACACCAAACAGTATACTGTATCTCGAAAAAAACAGAAGGACGTGCACGAAGGCGGATCATTCTCACGCACGCGCGCGCACACACACACAGGATATATTCAACATATAAAGAATACATAGGCCCATAGAAAAAATAAATAATCTAGAGTTGCTTGCAGCTAAGTAAAAATCTACCTCCTGAACAGTGATCAGTGTGAGGGAAGCCAAAACTGAATTTACAGGATTTATTTATTTATTTTAGCCCCAGTAGTGAGAGTGCAGTGATGGCTTGTTAATTTTGAAATAAACAAAAAAGTAATCATATTACGATGATGTTGGACAGAACACCTTTGTTCGACACAATCGCTCCAGTATTTTCACAATATTATGAGGACATGTTGGATATAAATGTACTGTAAAATGTACCTTGTTAAGAGACCCAAGCCCTAGTTTTACATAAAGTTAGTGAATATCTAGCTTGCTTCTTTTCTCTGAGAGGAGACAGTAAAATCCTCATCAGTAGTCACTCTGAGACTGTACAAATATAATGGCCATAAACATAACATGTTAGTTAACGCTGGATTTCAGGGTAAGAGTGCAGGCTGTGTCTAGTTCTCCCATCATGCTGTGAGTGGCCTGGATGAAGTTCTTACAAGGTTAACTCTCCTCTCTGGATCAAACATCTATGGATACAACATGCTTTCACCAAACATCCATTTCACATCACATCCAGGAAAATAAACCTGGAATTGTGGCCCAGACAATACAGACAGACTTCCTCTGTCCTCAATACCACAGATCATCTTCCTTCTCAAAACACCCAACACAACAAACAGGCACATATTTCAACAGTCCAGCAGTGCATAATTTAGAAGATTTAAATGTTTGCTCACCAGATGCTGCCTGTTGACCCTTTGTAGTCTCTGTAAATCCATCATTGGGGAATCCCACTCCATTAAAAAAATGTTTATTGTTCTTCCACGATTTGTAAACATCCACTAGTTGCATGCTGTGTTGTCTGTCCCAGCTACTATGTAGCATGGCTAGATGCTAGTCAGGGTTGCCAGATCCAAATCGCAAATCAGCCAAACGCATCTACCTTTGCAAAACCATTACATTATGCAACAGAACACTCTGTGGGCCTAGATATTGTGTTAACTATAAGCATACAAAGCTTCATATCTCCTATAACCAAAGATAAAATAGATCAATTAACCACAGAGTACCTGTGTCATTGGGTATATAATTCTATGCAGGTCACTGTGCTTAGTTCAGACTCTGATTTCTCCTCATCCTCGCTTACTGTCTCTAGTACCGTCAGTCAGTCAGTCAGTCAGTCTAGTCGGTCGCTGGCATTAGGCTACTATAGTTCTCATTTAGTTGGAATTAAATCAGTTTAAATCAAACTATTATTCTTGCCATGAGAACTACTTGCAATGTTCCTGAAAAAATATTAGCCTATCTACAAGCTCATTCCATCATCAGCAGTATATTTTGACTTTTGTCAAAAATATGCTGTTTCGCCTGCACAATCTAAGTCCAATTGGCTGCTGG
>CM076978.1:17962802-17967802 GCA_039105355.1 Benthosema pterotum
CCTGCAGCTCATCCTGTAGCTTCCTCTAATGAATGTCTCTCTGGAAGACGACCGTCCCTTTCCCTGAGGGTCGGTGGAACTTGGAGACACGGCGGCCGGCCCCAGTCACTGCTTCATATAACAGTCACACATTCCAGGTGATAGCACTGCCCAGGCGCTGGCACAGTGACATGATTTTACGATTTTGTCCCAATTGGGATGTAACAGCGCTGAGTCCACTTAAGGCGGAACGACTCTGGGGTTATTTTCTGGCACTGTAGTTCATTCTCAACAAGTGTGCTGAGCAGTGTTGGGCAATGTACAGCACAATTTATTTAGCGGCAACTTGCCACGCAACTTTGACAACTTTTAATGTAGGTCATGTGCAGAATGCTCTGTAGTGGATTAGGATCTACAGATCTACTGCGCATCTCTGTTACTGTATCTGTTGATAGCCTGTAGATCTGTATTATTTTCACAACAAGCTCCTTTATAATGATATAAGTATGGGGCATGTTTTGGTGGAGTAACAGTACATATTACCTATTTTTGCAGAGTAATATCATTTTCGCTGGAAAACAGTAATAATATTACAGACATATGTATTTTTTATTGCCCAACATTGGTGCATTTTAGACAAAGTGCTTCCCAACACAGGTCAGTGAGCTGGAAGGACGTCCCCAGCTGTCTCAGCTGGGAGATGGTCTGCACCTCTATGCCCAGAAAGCCCTATAGGTGTCTTATGAAGTTTTTTTCCACATGGGTCATCAAACCTAAGTACTGACGTAATGCAATGCCGTTTTTTGTTTTAAGAGTATACTTAGAATCACTTTCAAGCAGGTGTAAACTAGTCCTCACTCTGAACTTTGATAGAATCCAAGCAAAGAACTGTGATAATAAGTAAGCTTCACTGCTGACAGCAAAGCAACGTGCCTTCCTCCTGCTGGCTTTCCATGATAGTGGGGTCCCACGACACACCGTCATTTACAACTCTTGTAAAAGTTTGACTTTCGCTTCTAATTTGTAGATGATGACCTATAGAACAATTTTAGTTCGAGTGGCCCATCTGTAGATGAAAAAAATATGCATTTTTTGCCTAATTTCAAAATTGACCAAAATCGGATTTTTGTTTTTCTTAAAAGTCTTTATTTTCTCACAATTGCTGTTTTTTCTTTGTTTTCTTTTGCTATATCAAGTCAATACTAACCCAGGAATTAAATGGATTTCAAATATTAATGTTTGGAATATGATATGGAAAAAATGGACGCCCATGTACATCAAATTACTTCAAATGGCACCTAATTTAAAGGATGAAGTTAGTGCCTACCTATCATGAATGAGTAATGGTATAAATTGTATATAAATAGAAACAATACAGTATTGGGGGATTAAAGTTAGGCATACCCACTTATAGCCCAGCCTCTATGTGTGAAAATTGTGCACTTTTCAATGAAAGCATGACATTTGGCACAAAGTTAAAGCCTGCCATAAGGAATTGTTTTGGCTATGGGTCTGTGATGACAGCTATGGTGGCCATCATCTGCTGTTATTTTACCAATTCAGCTCATACAACATACAATCTTGATTCTGATGACAAAACGTTTTCAAGGATTATGATTTTTTATAAAATGCTAGATAATAGTCAAATCATCAAAATGTGTAATATTGATGTATTGATGTAGGCAGTAAATCCATGTCTTATACCCTATATGTGAAAATCAAGTGAGCCCATGAAATCAGCTGACATATTCTTAGTACTCACTCCAACTCAAACCAGCTCTACCCGATTGACCAGTACCCAGTGAGGTCAGAACACCAGTCTGTGTACTTCTAACCAGATCCCCATCCAGATCCAACACCAGTGTACTTCTAGCCAGATCCCCACCCAGATCCAACACCAGTCTGTGTACTTCTAGCCAGATCCCCACCCAGATCCAACACCACTCTGTATACTTCTAGCCAGATCCCCATCCAGATCCAACACCAGTCTGTGTACTTCTAGCCAGATCCAACACCAGTCTGTGTACTTCTAGCCAGATCCCCATCCAGATCCAACACCAGTGTACTTCTAGCCAGATCCCCACCCAGATCCAACACCAGTCTGTGTACTTCTAGCCAGATCCCCACCCAGATCCAACACCACTCTGTATACTTCTAGCCAGATGCCCACCCAGATCCAACACCAGTCTGTGTACTTCTAGCCAGATCCCCATCCAGATCCAACACCAGTCTGTGTACTTCTAGCCAGATCCCCATCCAGATCCAACACCAGTCTGTGTACTTCTAGCCAGATTCCCACCCAGATCCAACACCAGTCTGTATACTTCTAGCCAGATTCCCACCCAGATCCAACACCAGTCTGTGTACTTCTAGCCAGATCCCCATCCAGATCCAACACCAGTCTGTGTACTTCTAGCCAGATCCCCACCCAGATCCAACACCAGTCTGTGTACTTCTAGCCAGATCCCCATCCAGATCCAACACCAGTCTGTGTACTTCTAGCCAGATTCCCACCCAGATCCAACACCAGTCTGTATACTTCTAGCCAGATCCCCATCCAGATCCAACACCAGTGTACTTCTAGCCAGATCCCCACCCAGATCCAACACCAGTCTGTGTACTTCTAGCCAGATCCCCACCCAGATCCAACACCACTCTGTATACTTCTAGCCAGATCCCCATCCAGATCCAACACCAGTCTGTGTACTTCTAGCCAGATCCCCCACCCAGATCCAACACCACTCTGTATACTTCTAGCCAGATGCCCACCCAGATCCAACACCAGTCTGTGTACTTCTAGCCAGATCCCCATCCAGATCCAACACCAGTCTGTGTACTTCTAGCCAGATCCCCATCCAGATCCAACACCAGTCTGTGTATTTCTAGCCAGATTCCCACCCAGATCCAACACCAGTCTGTATACTTCTAGCCAGATCCCCACCCAGATCCAACACCAGTCTGTGTACTTCTAGCCAGATCCCCACCCAGATCCAACACCAGTCTGTGTACTTCTAGCCAGATCCCCATCCAGATCCAACACCAGTCTGTGTACTTCTAGCCAGCTAGATCCCCATCCAGATCCAACACCAGTCTGTGTACTTCTAACCAGATCCCCACCCAGATGCAACACCAGTGTGTGTACTTCTAGCCAGATCCCCATCCAGATCCAACACCAGTCTATGTACTTCTAGCCAGATCCCCACCCAGATCCAACACCAGTCTGTATACTTCTAGCCAGATCCCCACCCAGATCCAACACCAGTCTATGTACTTCTAGCCAGATCCCCACCCAGATTCAACACCAGTCTGTGTACTTCTAGCCAGATCCCATCCAGATCCATACAGTAAAAGCTGTCTGGTGAAAACCACTGCTGAAGTGCTGTACCTTCACACACAAGCTAGTTGACAGGAAAATAGTCATACTCAAAGTAGTTATATTGCACCATGGTGACCATTCTTTTCGACTCTCATGTCCTTCTTGAAGATGGTTCGGAATGCATAATGCTTCTCCCCATGAAGACTCAACAACAATGTCAATTGAAGGAGCCTTCACCTCATGATACCTCGTGCTGGTGAGAAACTGTCTCCTGTATATAGCCTCCAAAACAAATGCAGACACTTGGCTAGACTGCCACAGTTTGAAAGGGTCAAGCCCTAATGCTGATTGCGGCAGTCAACCCCACTTAATCACACAAACTGGGGCCTCCAGATGAGCCAGCAGCCATCTGCACAAGTCTGGGTTAGACCTTGCAGGGCTGAGCTAGAGACTTGGAAAGAAACCTTCAGCAAAGACAATGGCATTGACATAGTTGACATAGCCCCAGAACACTGAGGCCATAAGAAGTGAGGAGAAACTCTGGCTGGAAGCCCTCACCCCACGTCATCCTTTAGACCTTGTCCTTGAAAACGTAGGATTAGTTACCAGAATCAGGATCAGAGAATTTTAATTACTGTTAAAATATCAGCAGGTGGTGGCCATTATGAGAAATATCTGCCATGGTCACAGGACAAATGTAAATAGTACCAATGAATTCCTCATCATTGACAATGTGGGACTATTTACTAGAATTAATATTTTAGAAAATAGCTGTCAGGACTATTCTTGTGGATACACACAAGGGGGTGGGGGGGGGGGGGGGGGGGGGGGCTGGGGTAATATGGTCTAAATGACTAAATACTACTTCTGAATGTGAATATGTCATATGTTCAGATTGGATAAGTTACGACAGTCTTATATCATATTTTGGAAGCCTCCCCTAATGATCTTTATCTGCGTGCTGGCCACTCTAACCAAAATGGTTACCTCACCTAGAATTTAGTATTGAAAGTTAAACTTTTAAAGTTGTAAACGACAACTAAATTTAACATGGAGATGGAAACTCACTTCGGTTTTAGCTAATTTTAGCTTGTTTTGATACCAATAATGGATGAAAAAATATATTTTATGTGTAATTAGGTTTAGGTAGCAAATGCTACTCCTGATTGTGAATCCATAGATATCCCATATGTACAGATTGGACAATTTGATCAAAAGTTACAACAGTTTACATGTTTTGGTAGGGTTGGCACCTTGTTACGCCCCCTACAGGCCAAATATTTAATTTGTGTGCGGGCCACTCGAACCAAAATGGTTCTATAGACCCTCACCAACAAATTAGGACTGAAAGTGAAACTTTTACAAGAGTTGTAAATGACATCCACATTTAACATGGAGACGAAACCCCTCTATGACAATCGTCAACCTGAAAGGTATATGGGATGCCTGGGGGTCCCCAGACCAGTCAACACAGATAGCTTCCCCCAATGTCTGTAAGCTATATAGTTTGACAAATAGAACTTGATGAGCACGAGGCAATAGAAGCAGCCAACATAAACATCTGTCTGACCATACAGTATATGTCCCGACATATAGGGACACCAGGTTCAAAGAGGTTTACTGCATGCCTCGCTGCCTGGACAGACACGCAGGCACGTAAGTGTGTGCGTAAACACATGCTGCAGACAAACACAACACACATAAG